>BCGE01000007.1:371185-538682 GCA_001599155.1 Wickerhamia fluorescens | reverse complement strand
TCAACAGTTGTTTGAACACTAGGCACAGCTACAACTGGAACTGATTTTGAAACTTCGTTAACATCATCATAGTCGTCCAGTGTAGAGGCAACTGGAGTTTGAACACCAGGCTCACTCGCATCTAAAATTTGGTCACGAACTCCTGTCTTCAGATCAGCCAGGTCGGCTGATTGCTCAATGGGTTCAGCAGAAGAAATATTCCTTGATTTGTTGAAAGATACATCTTCAGGTACTGCAAATACAGCTAATGCCTCGGAATCAGTAGGAATTTGAATACCAGGTTCCCCAGCAATTGAAACTGGTTTAGTCACCTCATTGGGCATAACAGTTGCGCTGAATTGTTGTTCGGGATCGTAACTTGAAGAAGCATCCCTAGGCACGATTCCTTTAGACCCAAATGTGTTTCTTTCTTTTTCAGCTTGTTCTTCAACATCAGAATCATCAGAAATTTGCTTAGGATCTTGTTTGTGTAAATCTGCTTCACTAGATGGCGCGTTACTAATAGTATTTTGGGGTATATCTTCAAACTTGGTAAATGCTTCTAATGCCTCAGGATCAGTAGGAATTTGAATACCAGGCTCACCTGCAATTGAAACTGCTTTACTTACTTCTTGAGGCATAACAGTTGTGTCTAATGATTTATCTTTAGAAGCATTCTTCGGGTCATCACTCGCAGTAACCAGGGCTCCCAACTCATTAAAACCCTTTGATGCTTCAACATCAAACCCTGAGTCGCTGAAACCCTGCTTAGAAGGTTTGTTTGACAAACTTTTCTGACCTTGTGAAAGAGCCGCCAAAGTCGAAGGAGATAAAGTGGAATCAGTAGCAGTAGCAGTTCCGGCAACAATACCAGATAAAGCAACCAATCCTCCGGCCTCTGGAACCCAAGAGCCGGGAATGTCACTAGTTATTTCTAATAGGTCATGATGCTCCAAGACATTGTTTTCAATACCAGCTTCGTCAACTTCAATTCTGTCTTTGCTTGATGTTCTCCATTCACCATCAACAATGTACTTATAGTAAATCTTTTCATCATCTGTGGGTAATGGCACCGTTAATGAGAACGAGCCATCAGCTTGCTTAACCAAGTATAACGACTTAGACCAATTGTCAAATGTACCAGTGAGGATGACCTCTTCGGCACCTGCGGGCCTGTAAATTTGGTTAGTAGAAAGCCAGGCAAAACCTTGATTCGCGTAATGCAATACTTACCATGTGAATGTATAGGCAGCCGACATCGTACTGAGTATCAATATAGTGCTGGATAGTGTTCTTTCTTGTATTTTCACGTAATATAGGGCAATCTTACGCCCTTAGTACCGCCGTGTGCTTCTTTGCGCCCAATGTTTTGCATCAGCTCTATTCGTCCACAATATCTCCCGTTTAGGAAAGTGAAACAGCAGGCTGAAAAACCTGTGGCCGCAAAATATGGTAGCGCTAAAGCAAGGACGTGACCCTAAAGTTGCTAAGAGGGCCCATGAAGGAGAGTAATACGGGTAGCAAACAGAGAGCATGGATAGCAGCAACAAGGACTAGCGAGAACCACATACGAAAATAGTAAACCTCGAAGATTTGAGACCGTGTAAAAGCTAAAACAGAAACACCTATAGCCTTGGTAATAGTGATTCCACCAAACACTGAGGAACCCACTGTAGCAAGCGCAGTATGTGCACGGTATAGACGAATTTCAGTATGCGACGGGTTGGGAACTGGTGGTGGCAGTGCCAACAAGTATGCACGAGTAATATGTACTGTAAATTCAACTGCTAATCCGGCGCAAATAACCAAGTTAACTAAGGTAATAGCATTCAAAGATATTCCCCAAAGTACTAATATGCCACCAATATTTACCAAAATAGATGTTACTGTAGCCAATAATATACTAGCACACTGTGGTGAGCCCAACAAAGCGCTCGATATAGTCCATACTATTAATAACGCTGCTGCCATCAAGTAAAAGGTTTTTGAAACAATTGTCTGGTACTGGACAAAAAACACATAAAAGGGGGAAAATGCAAATACTTCCACGTTAGTGTATTGCTTAATGTTTTTTACTATACGCAATGCATTCTTGTAAGCATTTATGAAGTCATGTTGTGAACGCAATGGTTTATGACCCGCCCGAAAGTAGCTTGAAATAATCTTTTCATCAGTCCGAGAAATACTAGTAGAATATGGAGCTTTACCACCAAGAGGACATGGATCGCTTGGTTCTTCTATCCACTGGTTAAAGTAAAACATAAATTCTTTGCCAATAGGAAGCCCTTTCATGTCTGTGCCATATGGTGGGTCGTGGGAAGCAAGGCATGCTTCACACTCTTGCTCAGGAGTATCAGGGTAACAAAACTGTCGGTTGTTAGATAAGGTAGAACGCTTAAATCGACAGCACATATCTAGAGTTGGGTTGAGCCATGTAAAAA
Organism: Wickerhamia fluorescens; assembly: GCA_001599155.1. Lineage (NCBI taxonomy): Eukaryota > Fungi > Ascomycota > Pichiomycetes > Serinales > Debaryomycetaceae > Wickerhamia > Wickerhamia fluorescens. Next base: position 536,262 of record BCGE01000007.1, on the reverse strand, counting down.
AATCATCCAACCAATTGGAAGCAGGCTCTGCTATAGTTGACACGAATCCAATTTTGTACTCTTGGCCCAATATATTTGCAATCAGATACTCATCACAAGCGGCAAATTTTCCACACATTAATTGCTGTTGAGACCGTTGGGTTACGTCTAGATCTTTTGCAACAATGAAAATAGGAGGACCCACGTTTAAATATTGGTATACCGAATTAAAGTAATCAATAAGATAAGAGTCAGATGGAATTGCAATACGTTGATCCAACCCAAAATCTATATTGGGCAACAAGCTGAGAGAGATCCCAAACCATAAAACAAATGCGACCAAAATTTTGCGCTTGTTAGATTTACTCAAGATAAATGGCGCATAATACTTATTGATGAGTTGCGAAAAACTCACTTCATCAGACTCATTATCAGTATGTAACAGGAGTCGCGAGCCAAGACGAATACATGGGAAACAATCAATACGACTGCTTTCTAATCTTTGTTGATCAAGTGCAAGCAATGCCACAAAACAAGTCATTTGTAAAATAAAATTGATCACAATGCTTCCAGCACTGTAGAATGCAAAGTTTCTAACTGCTGGCATATCAACTTGAGTTGCCAAAAGTGACATGGAAACCTGAATTATAGCACTAATAAAACATGACGGACCAATATTTCCCAAAGCTTGAGATATTCTCTTTTCAATCAGTGCGTTTGGGGTAGAGAAATTAACCATATCCAATTCATGGACAAGCAAAAAGATGTTGTCAATACCTATTGCCAAAACTAGAAATGGGATGACTTCGGCAATGATCAAGGTTGATTTTAAACCAATTAACGAAAACATACCTAGTGCGGAGGTAACGGACAATAAAATAATAGTAATACCAGCGAGGCCCAATGCAAATCTAGTCTGTATCAAAGATATTACCTTTGTAGGAAATTTTCCACTTAATGCCAAAGATGCATATACAAACATCAATAAATATGATATAACAATGATCTTTATGTCTGTGTTTGTTGATTTACTCAATTCTTCAGTCAACGAGCATTCTGTGCTAAAAGCTATGTTTAAATGAGAAGTTTCCTCTCGCAATATTTTTGCCCAATTTTGCAACAGATGCTCATAATCAATCGCAGCCTTAGTATATTCCAGGTCAGTCAGATTGCTATTAATTAAAAGCGTAACAGTGAATGCATGAGCTTGTAAAACATCGTCATTATCAAATAATATGTTTTTCTTTAAAGGTTGTTGAAAAGTTGGCAAACAATTTACAGGAGAATCCGCACATTTTTTAATCAGTTGTTGCCAGTTTTGTTCATTGAGATACTCAATATTTCCATGAAAGTACTGTGTAAATGATTCCAAAACGCACGACTCGCCCATGGGTTTGAAGCATAATTCAGATAAACTGACATTAGAATTAATGTTTTCTAACTCCTTCTCCTTTTCAAACCACCATTTGACAGTTTCCCAATTAAGAACAGGAGTTTCATCTTTAGAGCTAATAATAAGTTGCTCTACTCTAAACCACTCTCCAAAATTGGATTCAAAGTATTGCTTGTTTTTCAATGCAGGTTCGCTGGGGCTCACCCAAAGGTTGACTGGATCTGTTTCAAACTCCAACCAGTATAAGCCCCCCGAAAAGGCTAGGGTTACCACTAAGCATGTGCCTATAGTTACACCAGGGAATTTAGCACAATACAAGCCAATTTTACTAAACATGTTTTGTATACCGAGAAGAAAGTTTTGCTGCTTCTCACGCCAGACAGATAACTGCGTAGGCTCCTCTGGCAGCAAAGTATTTTCTGGAGGTGGCGATTCTGTTGTTATATCAAGTGACAAACCCACTAGCCTCTTTTTCCGAGCAAGATAAATGTGATAGATGCCTAGTAGAGCAATAAGAAAGATCCATACCAAGGCAACTGCAAACGAAAAGCATGGCATACCTGCAACTTTGCATTTTTTATTATAGCCTGGGAACCATGGAAGATCAGGACATGACTCATTACAGTCATTGCATGCACATTTATATTCCTTATCTTCACAATGTTTCATTTCCCCTGTTCTAGGTTGAATACCGCTGTTACGTTCAGATTCAGATGTGAAATATTTGAAGTTGTTTTGAAAAGGAGAGCCTCCCAATAATGGCTTCTCGTCTCCAAGAAACTTAAGAAACTGGCTAAAATTTCCAGCTCCACCCCCAATTAAGTCCATGGCAAGCCCATTTGTTGCAGAAAACTTGACGTTTTTACATGACATGAAGAATGTACTTGCAAGTATTTGATCCACGTACAGCGTCATTTCGGTAACAATTTCCATCTTCTTATCCACAGATATAGATGTTTTAGTAATATTAACAAATTTTGACTGGTTAGGCAGACAGGTAAAGTCGCACATAAATTTATAAAAGTTGTAACGACAAGCAGGACAAGAGCTTATGATGGGATCTACTCGTTTCAATCCCGACTCCAATGCTTCTAACTGAGATAAAGAGCAGCAAACTTTATCCACCGGATAGTCCAGGCCGCAAACTTTAGTTAAACGTTCCTTGACACTGGATGACGGGGTTTTGGCTTTCGTTGTGATTGCGCATGGCAGCTCACCTCCAAAAATTGACTTCTTACCACAATTATCATACATTGCGCACCACCCGTCCTCGTGTTTTAACTGGTGCACCTCTTTATTATATTCTGCTTGGGAAACTGATGTATCCTGTCCTAATGCCAATCCTAATGAAGGTATTGCTAACCAACTGGCAGCAAAGATTGAAAACGAGAACTTCATGGTATAAAACAGCAAAAGCCAGACCCTTTGATTTGCAGATAGATACACTTTTCTTTAGTATTTAATATTATATAAAAATAAGGCCTTTATACTGATGCTCGGTGATATTATGTGAGTATATAGTGGGTATTGATAAGCGATGTTGAGTATAAATAATTTGGATCAGGCTAAGGGAAAAAAATCAAATCAGGTACTGACTAAAACGTTTGATCAAAGTGATGCTAATTGGTATATCAGGAACATTAGGCTCTGGAAAGACAGAGGTAGTACGATATTTAACTTTTCAAGGATTCAAGGTTATTAAATATAACAAAAAGCACATAGAAGATGGTATAGCAGACAAAGAAAACAGTATTGATGAGGATGTTAAGAAGAGGCTCGTGATACATGAGTGCTTTGATGAGTTGAATGCATTGGTCGACTTTGTTACGCTTAATTGGCGTGAAAACTATGTTGTTCTGCCCATAGATAACATGGAGATGTTGTCTATATTAGCCAAAAGACCATTTTTCCTTCATGTCAATATTGATGCGCCGCTTACGCTTCGTCACTCGCGCTACAAAGCTAAGAATGGCTCTTTAAAGTTGGAAGAATTTGCTCACTGTAATGATCAAGTGCTTTTCCGTGCTGAGGATCCACTCGTGGCTATTCATAACCAAGCACAAGTGAAAATAGTCAATACAACTGTTCTGGTATCCGACTTGTACGTCAAACTCTCAGAGTTGGATCTAGGTGATAATGCTCGTTTGAGACCAAGCTGGGACGCGTACTTTATGCGTTTGGCTGATTTAGCTGCTCTTCGTTCTAATTGCATGAAGAGAAGAGTAGGATGTGTTATCGTACGTGAAAATCGTGTTATCGCCACAGGCTATAATGGAACGCCTAGACACTTGACCAACTGTAATGAAGGCGGATGCGAAAGATGTAACCAGGCGCAAGGCTCTGGCTCTTCCCTCCTGACATGCTTGTGCTTACATGCCGAGGAAAATGCTCTTCTTGAGGCTGGTCGCGATCGCATTCGTAATGATAGCGTGTTATATTGCAATACATGCCCATGCTTGACCTGTCTGATCAAAATTGTGCAACTGGGGATTACTGAAGTTGTCTATGCTCAGAGTTACTCGATGGATAAATTGAGCCACCGCGTTATGAGTGATGCTAAAATTACATTACGACAATACCTGCCGCCTACTGATGGAATTTTTATATAAGAATATAGACAACAGGTGTACTAGAATAGATATTATGTCTCATGGAACTCGTATGGGCCGGGCTTTTGCTCTGCATCAACACTAATCAGCTCTAATACTTTTCCATCCACCTTAAGCAGTGCCTCAATGTGGTCTCCGGGAACTATTTTGCCTACACCTTTAGGGGTTCCAGTGAGAATCAAATCCCCTTTTTCCAATGTCATAATTGCAGACATATGACTCAAAATACGATGTATGGGAAATATCATCAAGTTGGTTTTGTCAAGTTGTTTAACCTTGCCATTGACAGACAATTCCAATTCCACATTATACGGATCGGGAATCTTTTCCCTGCTGACAAAGTTTGATACTGGCAAGAATGTGTCAAATCCCTTTGCAATAGACCATGGCAAACCTTTCAGTTTGGCTTCATCTTGTACATTGCGTGCCGACATATCAATGGTTAAAGCATACCCTTCAATACATTGCATAGCTTCTTCATGAGTAAAAGAGGAAGGTAAATTCTTCAAGTTTTGGTTCAAAGTGAATGCAAGCTCTACCTCGTGGTGAGCCACTACACCACGCGGGATAAGCATTGGTCCCTGGCCAGGACGCAATACCGAAGAAGATGGTTTCAAAAAGAAAAACGGCTGCGAAGGAGTAACATTGTTGAGCTCCTTGATATGTGCTGCATAATTGCGACCAATGCACAAAATTTTACGTGCACTATCAATATATTTGGTCGACATCAATTGCTGTTAGTTGCACCAATGTTTTATTGATGCTGGCGCTTTATACTGGAAAACAAAATGTGGAGTAACTTTTGTTCGGTTCCGTTTTCGGATCCGGAACTTATTAGAAAAACAGAAAAAGCTACTGATATATTGAGAGAGAACTCGAGAAAGAACATTGTATCGTTTGTTGCCTCCCATTGAACACATGCGATATAATAGAAAAAAACTATTGAGTTTCTTGGGTGCAAAAATGTGAAAACATTTTTATAGTTGGAAATGTAAATGGAAGCAATAACCGAATAACTTATACATGAAACTGAAAGAAAACGCAGCGATTATTCACATAAACCATAATCTCGGAAGTTATCTTGCAGTTTTTGATTAAAGCCTTTGAGTGTTTATCGAACAAGGCAGGATAATACTTGAATAGAGAGAGTAAACAATAATAATCTGTTAATATATGAATATGTTAAAAAAATAAGATTTCCAGTAAGAGGTTCATAATAAGAGATTTCTGATGAGATGCTCAATAAGAAATTCCTAATTATTTCAATAAGAGACTTTTAATGTGACTTCATTTTTGATAAGGTCCTGTTTGTTTTCCTTAGCCTGCTAATCTGTTTTTCAAATTGAGGATAGGTTTACCTTACATTTATATGATTAGACTCTTTTGATACACATAAAAATTCAAAAAAATTCAAAAAAATGAAAAAGCTCATTGAAGCTAAGATATTTCAATGATTAAAAGATCACTATCATGTATCAAAATCAACCTTACAGTATAATATATCCTTATAATTTCTTTCTATCTAGTCTTGAAGTATAAATTAATGCTCATAAAGGTATCGTGTGTGCACCGATTCTAACGGCGATGTTGAAATTTTTTTCATGATGAAAAACGAACGTAGCGATGGGTTAGGGAGCATCGATTTATAGTAGCATATCATGTCCACAACAGTTATAGGATCCTGGGCGGACGCTGGCGATGAATTCGCAGCACCAGACATCACTATCAACCCCGATGGAACCAAGACTGTCGTCACATACCGCTCAAATGCCGAAGGTAAGAAGGTCAAGATAACGCAGAAGGTAAAAGAAGTTCGCGTTCAAGAGAAAGTACACCCATTGATTGCCCAGCGCAAGAACTGGAAGAAGTACGGCAAAGAAATAAATAGTCCACCTGGTCCCGACTCGAGTACAACTCAGTTGGGTGAAAAGGTTGAGTTGAAGTTGAATCTTGCGTGGAAACAGATCGAAAAAGAGGAAGAAGAAAGCAAAGTGCAATCACAACAAACTGTTGGCCACCTGTTGCGCTGTAGAACATGTGGTGGAGAGCACTACACTAGTAAGTGTCCTTACAAGGAAACTTTGGGAGCACCTGCTGTCACAGCTGCTCCAGAAGACTCTTCTGCGGCTACTACTAATGCTGCTGGTAAATACGTACCTAGACATATGCGTATGGATGCCAATGGTAACCTTCCATCGCGCGAGGCTCGTGATGACTCTACAACTTTGAAGGTTTCCCAGTTGAACACTTTTGTTGACGAAGACATGGTACGTAATGAGTTATTGGCGCGTTTCGGACCATTGCAGCGTGTTACTATTGTTAGAAACAGAGAGACTGGCGAATCCAGGGGTTTCGCTTATGTTTCGTTCGCTACGGAAGAGCTTGCTCAGCAGGCATTAGACGCATTGAATGGTAAGGGATACCACTCGTTGATTTTGCACTTGGAATGGTCTAAGAAAAAGAAGACTGTTTAAATATTTTATCAACATCTCAAGCATCTTTAACATTTAATCTTGTAAGTAAAAAGAACAGAAGAAGAAAATGTAATGAAACGATTGTTTGATAACAAACATTGTTAAGGTGCTGTTATCGAAATTAAGGTGCGATATTTTAATTATGTCAAACAACTGAAGTTGAGGATATAGATGTTTTACATACACAAAGTAAGTGATACTTTTCGTTTTGAGACAAAGCACAATAAAATCATACAAACAAATTTAATTTTAGTGCAGCTCAAATGTAACATAATCTTTATATCTATTAATAAAAATAAATCGATCAAATCAACATTTAAGAATTCAAAAAGGCTGAAATATTTATCAAAGTGCCAAGAACTTTAATATTGCTTAGTTTACAGTTATAAAATATATCAATGTTTGTGTAATGTGACTTGAGCAAGGTAGTTGACAATAAATTAGATATTACAGAACATTTCTTCGCTTTTGATTTCCATTTAACTCGGTTACAATTTACCTTTAATCTAATTCAAACATCCCACCTTTCTCTTACTTATATTTTACTTGCACCTCATTTCCATCGATCTTCATTCAGCCTTATTTCAATTCATTTACACTTTACTGTTTTGTCCTCCATTAAATTACACATTACAAACTCATTAACTTTGCACCCTAATGCTTTTGATTGAATCTAAAAATCTTATTCTAATTTTATCGCCCCTTCAGTGCTAAAAATAGCTTTGCTATTTATAACCACCATATAATGTCTAACAGTGTTCAGGTGGACCTTTATATGGCTATATATTTCTAAGAATACATCTGCGAATTAATTCTCTTCTAGAGTAGTATGCATCGGGATCGTGCTTCAGTTCGGAGCCATTGAAATCGCTGTTGCCGTTACCGGGAGTATCCGCGTTGCACCGCAACCTCAGAAATTTTATAGTTTCGATGTGTTGCCTTTTTAAGTAGTACGATATTTTATCAATGAAAGGGAGTAAAGTTGTATTCCTTGATTGTTTAACTATCAAATACAAACACTAGTACCATTTCTAATAATAGCTTTAAACTAGATAAGCATTTGCATATTCTCTGTGGAGGAGAACTTTTCATTATTGAACCACGTTCTAAATTATGACAAAGCATCAAGTAACTACACCGTCACCTACTAAACGGTCAAGTACGCAAGGCAGTGCTTTGTCAGAGCTGTCTCTGGGTGCATCACCTCCAAAAACATTTATATCAAAGATTTTAAGACGTCGCTCACTGCAAAAGCTGAAACAAGCTCACCCAATCACCCCAGACACAAGCTTTCTGAGCACAAAATCGCCCAGAAGTCAAGAGGGTTCTTCAACGACGCTTTTTGCTGGCAATAGCACTATTGACTCGCATAATCACTCTTCGATGTCAAAGCTGGCACTGATAAGAAGCAAGCTCGGACTCGCAACAAGCCCTCGGTCTCCAAATATGACAGAACCGACTACAGTAGTGGATGCAGATACTTTAACTTTGTTTGACTTTCACAATGATGATGATGATGAGTATGAGCACACATTAAGTAATCATTCTTCATCCGAAGCACTGTCGCTCCATTCCTTGCATTCTGGAGAAAATGATATTTACTGGAATGATATTTCTCTTGAAACAAGAAAGGGACCCGACTATATGCGTATAACTAAAAAAAACAAGTCAAGTCCTAGAGTTTTTAATAACTTGTTTCTTGCACAAGAGCTTAACTGTTGTGAGATGTCAGCAAAGGACCAAGAATCAGATAGTGATGGTGCAGAAAGCAGCTTTTCCGACTCCTCTACAATCAGCTCCAATGACAGTATTTCGCCAAAGCCTAAACAAACTTCCCATGATGAATGTACTGACAACACCAGGCTGCTGCTGCGCAGTCGTAGAAAACAGAGCGAGGTTTTAGTAATGGAGTTTAGCCGTGATGGTAAATACTTGGCCACTGCTGGAAGAGACTCTACAATTAAAATTTGGAAAGTAATTTCTTCGCCATTAGCATTGTTGGAAGTTCGAAACATGTACCTGTTGGCAAATCCGTCAAAAAAGCGCTCCCGTCGTCGTAAAAAGCAGTACGATAAAGCTCCCGTGTTTCATCCAAAGCCTATTCGTGTGCTTAGAGGTCATACTGCACCTATATTGGCTTTAGATTGGAGTAAAAATAACTTTTTAGTAACGGGGTCAATGGACTGTACCGTTAAACTCTGGCATGTGGATAAAACAGCATGCTTGAAAACATTTTCGCATAAGGACTTTGTAACGTCTGTGAAGTTTCATCAAACGGATGATCGCTTTTTTTTAAGTGGGTCATTGGACAACTGTGTACGATTATGGTCTATCTTGGAAAACAGTGTGGCCTTTTTAAATGATTTGGGTGAAAACTTTTTAGTTACTGCGTTAGGCATATCTCCAGACGGAAATATTTGTGTGGCTGGAGGATTTAATGGTTCTATTGTTGTTTTAGATACAAAGGGACTACATACCCGTAAAAAACTTGACATCAAGGAGCGTTCTCTTTCACATCATTTTCACAAAAATGGCAATAAGATTACTGGGATAAAAATTTTTGAAAGCGACAGCACTACCGATAAGCTGGATGACTTGGGCCGTTGGTCATACTTGTTGACAACAAATGACAGCAAAATACGTTTGATTAATGCTGCCGAAAAAAAACTTGCAACTAGGTTTAGGGGCCTAACTAATAATGGTTCGTCGATTGTGGCTGATATTAGTGAAGATAAACACTATATTATAAGTGGTTCAGAAGACCATTGGGTATATGTGTGGGAAAATGACAACAGCATTATTAATAACAAGCTAAAGCAAGGTTTGAAAGATATTATGCATGAAGGAAAACATCAGATCACAGACTTGCATCTAAAACATAAACGATACTCAAAGTTTATTTTTGATAATAAAGTAATGAAATCATTGAAGGAAAATATGATGCCGGATGCTTCGTCAAACTCTTCTTCAGATAATGAAGCCCCATACGAATATATTGCAAACGAAAATTCCAGCTATGCCTGTTTTCATGCACATCATACAAAAGTTAACTCAGCTATTTTTGCTCCAGAATCAACCAAAACACTACTTAAACTATCAGATGATGAAATATTCGACTTGGTGAAACGAGAAAAGTTGCATCCACTTAAAAATGAAAAAAACTCTACCAAAAATAAAGAAGAAGAAAAGCCTAGCGTGTTTGGAAATAACGAATTAACAAATGGCCATATAATTGTTACAACTGACAAAACTGGATCAATTAGAGTATTTAGACAGGATTCTGCGTACTGGATACGCAAAAAACTTGATAGTATGTACAAAAGAGGTCGCTGCCTGCCACGTGGAACATTAAGAGTCTCTTCAAAAGGCGATAAGACTAGTCCGGTAATGCTGGAATTTCCGAAGGTCAACCGCAAGCTATATGGAAGAAGTTTGAGTCCTCAGAGTGATGCAATGACGAGTTTGAGGAGTAATACTAGGCCTAGTCGAAGTTTATCTTATGGGGTTAGTACACCAAATTCTACTCATTCCAAACGCCTTTTGGCGCCGCCTGGGACTCCCAAAATTGTTTTATCAAGTTCATTAATAAAAGCCAATACGCCTATTCAACGATCACCTATGGCTGGGATTTTTAGCATACACGACATGGATATGGATATTCAATCAAATAATCGAGAGTCTCTCGATTCAACGTTTAATAATATCGAGCTGCTGGAGAACAAGCGTCTTCTCGAAAAGCTGGATTTGTTAAGCACTTCTTCACTGAATGAAAGTAATCCATTTCAATCGGTACCAAGCCAATTTGATTGCCCGTCTTTTTTTGTGACCTATAGTGAAAGACCAGATACACAAAGTGAACAACCTGAGAAAAAAGGAATTCGTCAATCACTAAAAGAAAAACTAAGATACAACAAGAGTTCCGAATCTATTATATCATTTCGCAAGAGCAATAACTCTCTGAAACAAGAATTGTGCACATAAATGAAGCTATAAGTGGTTGCAATATTATTATTTAAAAATAATTAAAGAATTAAAGTGTGATTGGCAACTGATATCAAGATAATTTAATATATTCAATAAATTTTATGTCTAATAAATCAAGCTCTATCTGAAAAGATTTGTATTATACAGCTGGCAAAGTGCAGAATTGATAAAGTAGTATGACCTAATATCCTATTAACCAGACCAGTATTGATAGGTTTTAGGTTTACTCACACTAACAGGCAACTTATCTTCATCATTTTGATTTGACTTTTCTTCGTCAATTTCCATCCTGTCATTTGTTTTTTCCCGAGGCACAGGGTTTAAGGATTTGCTAATTTCATTTACCCGAACTGGCTTGAGTAAATCACTTAACAAATCTGCAAGATCGGGTCTTAATGCCTTCAACTTCTCAACCTTTTCAACCTGGACCCATCTTTCAATCAACACCTGTTTTCTTTCCAAATTTAATTGGTTTTCAACTTCAATTAAGCTTTCCTGTAAGGCATCAACCTTTTTCAACTTTTGGTTCACCTTTTCTAAGGTTAAAGCTGTTACTTGATTAATCAAGTCAGTTTGTTCAAGAATAGAATCTTGCATTAATTTCTCCGAATTCTCCTTGATGAGATCTTTTCCTGAATTTTCTGAAAGCACTCCTTTTACAATATCTGTGATTAAAGTCTCGCTGCTCTCAATCAGATTTACCTGTTTAGAACTTTCCTTGTTATTAATCAATCTATTCAAGAACTTGTCTTCAATAGGTAACTGAATAAACTTTAATAAGCATTGCTCTCTCGTCTTGGTGCCAACATGCTCTGCAATCTTTTCCCACTGACCGTTGGAATTTGAGCTAATGCCACCATTAATATTGGATGCATCATAAGTTCCAAACATTTCGATTCCTTCCAACAACAACAATATTTCTTGTTCTGTCCATTCCAGAGTTTCTTGTGCTTTCCGTAACTTGACAAAATCGGACGATTGAAAATTCAGTGGGAAAAAGCCCTGGTCATAACACATAGTGCACAATACACTGGCATTATTTATAGTGGAACTAGGATTGTGTGTGTAAGACTTGATTCTCAAGTTATGATAGCGCACGTTCGTTGCATCTTTTCCACAGATATTGCAAAAGAATTGAACAATAGTGTTGGTTTTTTTGGGAATACTGTTGGTCCCAGAAGTGTATACGTTACGCCTGACTTGTATGTTTAAAGGAATAGTGTTCTCATCCTTCCGTTTATTGTTTTTCTGGTTTTCTCCTGCTTTGACGGGAGCTGATGTAGTAGTTTGTTTAAGAGCATTACGTAGTGTTTCATTTTCTGGTACCATTGGTACCAAACCAGAAGGAGTATCCAAAGTCACCTGGAAATGGCCAGTGTATTGAGGAGCCACAATAGCCGATTTTGTTCTAGGATCAATTTGATAGTTGATCAAGCCCCAACGTTCTAAGAACTGGTGGACTCTGATGATGGTTGTAACATCTCCTGCTAAGTTTCTGCGGACTGCCGTAATAGTCAAGTACTCGCGAGGGTTGAGTCTATATGCGTTGACCATAAAATTTCTCATATTTGTGTATGTTTCTTTGCTTTTGTAGCTTGATTTGGAAGATTGTTCTCCAAAAAAATCAGGAAAAAGCTTTTCTTCGATAGAGTGTACCTTAGTCAAGTCAAACCACTTAGAGAAAGAAGGTATCACTACATGTTGGGTTTGTTCTACCAAGTAGTTTCTAGCCCTTTCCTGAAAATCTGCTTTGAGGGTTTCAACATCAACTTTTGAATCTTCGTTTGCATCGTAATCCTCCACAAGGTCATCTTCATCATTTGCTTCATGTTCTTCTTCTTCTTCGTCGTCATCGTCTTCTTCATTTTCATTACTGCCATTTTTATTGTTTGGTGAACTTGGCTCCTTATCCTCCTTCTTTACCATATCATCTGTAGCACCGTCAACCAATTGCGATTCTTCGGATTTGACAACTTTGGCTGTCGATTCATCTCCAGCAGAGGACATTTTCAGCACTATTCGGATGTATTATCACTTACAAACTCGAAAGCTTTAAGTGTTTTAAAGGTTCGTACCGTTATAACTTCCAAGCACATACCTATTTTTTTGTTTTCGCTTTTCGAATATTGAATTTCGTCTATATACACGACCTTTTGTTCTTCGTGGGATGTTGTCGTGTGGGTCTCAAAATAAACGCACGTCTTATTTGGATGATTTGACAGCCAAATCTCAGTACTTTACACATAGATACGCACCATACCAATACTAAAGACCATAATGGTAAGAAGACTGGCAAGAAATGTCTCAAAAAATATTGATGTATATAAAGAGTCATCTGACTCCTCTTCAGAAGAGGAAGAAGAGGAAGTGAGTGATTATGAAGAACGCCAGCCACACAATAAAAAACGCGTAAACAAGACGAATACTGATGGGTCGAAAGCTAAAAGAACTAAAAGCGGTAAACAAAAAGCTACATTGGAGCAGCTAGAAGCTAATATGCCTGAGAATCATCTATATCTGGCTCTTTGCCAACCCGATACTGATGTCCTGGATTTAGCATTGGAGTGGATTGAGTCTTTTATTGAAGACACTGAACAACATTCAAATGAGTCCCTAACTGTGCTAATCAATCTATTATTACGAAGTTGTGGTTCAGTTCATATGTTCCAGCCGCATGATCTTATTAATCTAGAGTCAGCTGCGGAAACAGTTGGAGAATTAACAATCGCATTTAGCGAACAAGGTGTGCATAAATTTCCCTTCAAGACCGTGGCACAATTTAGAACTAGTCTTTTACAATTTTTTGATGAGCTTATAAAAATCAGCCATGAACGAGGGTTACTATACAGATATGGAATTGAAAATAACGAAACTAATGATTATAACGAAGAGGAATCTCTCTCATCCCCATTAATGACACAACTTTTTACTTGGATATCTTCATTAACATCGTGTGTAATTCGCCCCCTCAGGCTTGTTTCAACAATTGTTTTATTGTCAATGCAAAACCAATTGTGTACAATAATCACTTCGGTGATTTCTGGTATAGACAAGTCCCAAAGACAACTTTCGCGTTTGGGAAAACGCAACAAGACTAAATTTGATATCTTGACTAAAAGTATTGAAAGTTATAGTAGACAGAAAGACACTATCACTGAATATTTTGATGAAATTAGCAATGTTACTTTGGGACATCGCTATCGTGATATAGATCCATTGATAAGACAAGAATGCCTAAAGTACTTGTGTCAATCTATGATTTCCTATCCAGAATACTTTTTCCAAGCATCATTTTTGAGGTATTATGGGTGGCTTTTGTCAGACCCAATCAATTCAGTTAGAATCGAGGTCACAAGAGTATTGCTTAAATTATATCGCAGCACAAATCTGACACAACTTGAAGCCAAAAGTTTACATCAAAATTTAAGCGTTGGCTTTAGGCAGTTTACCGAAAGATACAAGGAGCAGTTAATCAAAATGTGCAAGGTTGATAGTGACTATACTGTCAGGTTGAATTGTATAAATGTTTGTTATGAACTTCTTAAAATTGGATTTATGAGTGAGAACGATAATCTAGAAGTAATCTCGATTTTTTTCAACTTGATATTTGACGGCAGGGTTCTTTCAAAGACTCATGCCCAAAAATTTAAATTAGAGCTTGGAAGGTTTATAAGCTTGTTAAATCATCAACAGGTGAATAATGAAATGGAGAAACACTCTATCTTTATTGAACAGTATACATCACCTCAGTTTGGCGACGAAGATGGCTCTCTCAAGTTGCAAGATTGCATTAAAATAAAAAGTTTGATTCGGATATTAAAAAATGCAACAGCATTTTTCATGGAGAATAATAACCACATAAGCGATGTTGAGATTGAATTGAAAAACCCAATAAGTATTATATTTAATTCTTTATATCAGTTTCCTGCTTATGAAAATTATTGGGAAACATTAATACGCTATTTTCTCTTAGATTCATCATCAGTGGTATTTAATCTGAAGGATGGCTCTTTGGGTGAGAATAGCGATGATGTGAAGTCCTTCAAGCAAGTTTTAGATGTTTCAGATGAAACTGAAAAATACTACTTAATCAGTTTTATTGATGGTTCAATATCATCAATTATGAGTGCCATATCTAAGAAAAAACAGGAAGAATTAACTTCATATGTGCTTATAAAGTTAGTGAACTACATTTTTGAGCTTCAGTCTATACTGCTCAAATCTGATGTTTTATTAAATGTTTTTTTATCAATATGGTACATCTTGATTAGTGCAGATGAAAATAATACTAACATTTTTACTGCATTTTCAAATATGGGCCAAGTTCAAAAATTTGATGAAATCAACTTCAAATTACTCAAATTTTATCAGCATTATGAAGCGTCCAATTTGGACAAAGATCCGGTGTTGGAGTCTTTTGATAGAATTTTCAACCCCTTATTGGAGAAATACTCAGATGATTCTACAAAAGTATATACGTCTAGTATCAACATTATGACTCCGGAGTTAAGATTAAAAGTGCAAGATTTGGGCCAAGAGTTAGTTTCTGAAGCTCTAAATGTTTTAAACACCACCGAGGAAGTTTATTCAGAAGATGAAAGGAATGTTCCTACAAAAATTATCGCAACCATAACTGAAATTTCTAAACCACTCTTGAAATTAAGAAAATTAGGCGATCATATAGATGTGAACAATTTTATTGATAGCACCACATCAGAAGATCAACTAGTCAACCTTGTGATTGCCAAATTATTCAGCAAATTCGAAATTGAAGGCATTGTGTCAAGTTGGGCAAACACTTTTTTGACACTAGTTGATGAATTTACACATGCATTAAAAGTGATTTTTGACTTAGGAATAGTGTCCCTCTCATGGAAGATTGAAAATTTAGTAAGCGTTGAAAAAGAAGAATCTCAAGCACACTACGATATTGAGAAGATATTTGCAAGTACTGAGGGACTTATGATATCACTTGCAAGCATGACTGAACAATATCATAAAGCCATGACTTCTCTTATTGATATGAACGAATCATGGAGACACAAAATGCTCGAAAAGCTATGTGATTTGAAAACTCTACTTTTAGCCAAATTTATTGATCTAACCAGTTCACTCCGCGTATTTTATGTCAAGTTTAAACAGCAAAACAACTTTCAAAACTTTGAGAAATTTTTTAACGACGAGAATTCAGTTGGCAGTAAGTATATTGGCCACACACTTCCCATCAACTTACAAAATCAAATTATTCATTTGTTTTTGTACAAAGAAGGCAAATTGGCCAAAATATTGGGAGTTGACTTGGAGCGTACAGATGAGGAAGATGTGAACATAGATGACCTTGTACAATTAGCTGACAGTGAGGCTGAAGAAATTACTGTCAAGTCAAATTCTAAGTTTGAGTCAGATCATGAAGATGACAGTGAAGACAGTAGTGACGAACAATCTGCTGCAGAGTCACAAAAAACCCAGGATGCAATTGTTCGGCAAAAAAAACAAGAACGGTTATGGGCAAGCGAAAAAGAGCTTTGTGTATTTACAATGAAAATTTTCACGCTAGTTGAACTTGCAATGGTTAATGAGTTTATCTTGAGCCGGATACAATTAAACAGTGAACATTTGGGTGGCGTGTTTTCCACATTAATTTCACAAAATAAAGAACAACGAAAAGCTATTGAACGAGAAAGAAGTGAGGGAAATGAATCAGCTGCCAAGAACCCCCTGTCTGCAACTACGGAACTATTCTCGGAAATGCCAGACTCCACTCTTTTGTCTGTAAATGCAGAGGACACAAGTCTAGTTGTTTAACTACAGGTCCCAGGGAGTTTGTACGGCATAACTACAGCTCCGATCGGATTGATAAAAGCCATATATGGGGCCAAAAAAGTTTCATTTATCCAATTACAAGTTGAACAAGCCGCACAATTATGTCGCAGCCCAAACGCACCTCTACTTCAAATGGCTACTGCATTCCATAAGTGGCAAAAAAGAATTTGTGATTCCCCGAACATTTTGCTTAACGTATTTGTCGTCTTCTGACTGGCGCAAGATGTTGTGTCTACGCAAACTTTTCACACAAGGATAAAATTATTATCCAATCAATAGCTGTAAAAGAGAAATTCAAATCTTTCATGCTGCCAAATCCATTTTTAATACGTTGACAAAGGGTGTTGTTTGTTCTGATCAATTAGATAGTGCGATATCCCGAGAGATGGAATAGATGCCGGAACACGCCTACACAAGATTGTTCCCTACAACTTTAAATACCCTGGATTGCCGGGCTTTTTTCCAAGAAAATTACCAGACGTAGTAACTTTAGGTTTCTGTCGCCAAGTAAATTATGGTTAATGTTTTTAATGTACAGATCTTCTTTGTGGTCTTTAGAGAGTCATTAGAAGCTGTGGTTGTTGTGTCAGTGCTTTTGGCTTTTTTGAAGCAGGGTTTAGGTGGTGCTTCAGAAGACCCAGTTGTGTACAAAAGGCTAGTCCGACAAGTGTGGCTAGGGGCGGCAATAGGTATTTTAGTATGTTTGATTATCGGTGGTGCTTTCATTGGTACTTTCTATAGCTTGGGTAAAGATATTTGGGCTAACTCTGAGGATTTATGGGAAGGTATATTTTGCATAATTGCAACGGTATTGATTTCTTTTATGGGTATTGCAATGTTGCGTATCAACAAGATGAAAGAGAAATGGAGAGTTAAGTTGGCACAAGCCTTAGTCAAAGAACCAAAGTCAAAGAAGGATCGTTTCAGTATCGGGCACCTTACTAAAAAATATGCTTTGTTTATCTTACCCTTCATCACGTGTTTGCGTGAAGGTTTGGAAGCTGTTGTTTTTGTGGGTGGTGTCGGTTTAGACCAACCTGCCTCTTCTTTCCCTCTTCCGGTTGTGACCGGATTAATTGCCGGAATTGCCGTAGGTGTTGCCATGTACTACTGGGGTTCCAGTTCCTCATTGCAAGTCTTTTTATGTATCTCGACATGCATCTTATATTTGCTTGCTGCAGGTTTATTTTCCAGAGGTATCTGGTTTTTCGAAAATTACGTGTACAGTCAAAAAACTGGTGGTGATGCAGCCGAAAATGGTAGTGGGCCAGGTACTTACGATATCACCAAATCTGTATGGCACGTCAACTGCTGCAACCCATTAAGTGATAATGGTTGGGATGTTTTCAATGCTTTATTGGGATGGCAAAACTCTGCCACTTATGGCTCTGTTATTTCGTACAACATTTACTGGTTGGCTGTGATTGCTACTTTACTCTTAATGCTCTTTGAAGAGAAGAAGGGACACTTGCCTTTCTGTAAGGAATTGACTTTGGTCCAATTGAACCCCATGTATCACATCAAGAATAAGAAGAAGCATAATTTGAGTCAGGCCGAAAAGGATGAACTTTTTGAAAGGGTTAGAAACCAAAGACTTCATGAGGGAGAAATTGAGACAGCTAGTGGCGAAGGTGATATTGAGATGGAGAAGGTGAGATTGTCAAGTTCATTCAAGGATGTAAGCGGATCTAGCAAGAAATCTGAAGAGAGGGTAGTTATTGATGAAGTTAATGGCAATCCATCTTACAAGTGAGATATTTGAAATTGCCAGTACAATGAATTTGTTTATATATACACACACACACACACACACACACAGTGCATATGACAATTTCTGTACTTTGTTCTTTCGCTTTTAATATCAGGGTTTGATATTTAAACTACCGCTTTCATTTCTAATTCACTACAGCAGTCGAGAACTTTCTGATATTTATTTAATCTAATTATTATATAGCTAAATATAACTGGAATTTATGGGATTTTTAAAAAATATTCTAGTACTACAAACATGAAATCAATATTCAAAATTTAGAATATGAAATAGTTATTTAGACTACTACAAATAGGTGAGGTCAGTAAATGTTAGCTTTAAAACAAACTCTACAATTAGATATTAAATTGTAACACAAAATGCGAATACTATTCATACACATAATATACATACATATATATCCAACGTCATTTAGGAATATACAAGTGATCCGAACTCAAAGATTAACTAATTACAGTTCTCAAACATATTTTGCCCTTAATCGTTCTATTTCATTTTCTTCTTGTAATCAGCAAAAGATAATTTCTTTACAATATTTGGAGGATGTTGAATTGGTTGATCTTGCCCAGTAGTAGTAGCGACAAATTCCAGTTTGGTGGAAACCAGCGATGCAGTAGGTGAGTTAGTAGAAAGAATTAAATTTTGGTCGGGGACAATGCTTATTGCAACAGCATTGTTTTTTGTGGTATTTGCAGTTCCTAGAACGGCACTAGATGGGGTTCTAATGCTTTCACCAGCATCCTTCTCAGCAGCAGAAGTGATAACAGAGTTTTTCTGAATAAGGACCGCTTCTGCTTCGTCCACCTTGGGTTTGAGCTGAGTGTCGATTGATTTCTCAATACTAATGGCAACTTCTGGTATAACTGCAAAAGGTAATTCTTGTAAACTTTCTTGCAAATTATCTGACACTGGCTCCTCTTTTTTGATATCAAATGTATTCAGCTCCTTCGTTTTGATTAATAACTGCTCTTTAAAAGGAATTTTGAAAAAAAAAGGCAGTTTATACTTTTGTGTTTTAGGTTCTTCATTTTTAGACTCTTCTATATTTTCAGTATTTTCTTCCTCTTCGAATGTATCAGTACTGTCCTCAGTTGACACCAGAAACCGCATTTTGATGATACTGTCTCTTTGTATTAAACGTTCGTCCCAAGAAACATACTCCTTCTCTTTTTTGGGTATTATTAGCTCTTCCTTGGATCTGGCTAAATTAACGTTGCTGATGGAAGAAGCTTTTCTTGTTGAGCGTAACAAGTACGATGTTGCCTTTTTTACTTTAAAAATCGCACAAGAAGAATTAACGGAAGAAGAAGAACAACCACATTCAGTAAAGTACAAAATATTGTCAACGCATGATATCAAGGCTGACTTGTCCACATTTTGCAATTGATCAAATTTTTCAGTATTGTTATCATACATCTTCCTAATGGGATGATCAGGATCCCACTCCCATTGGAGCCGCAATTCTTCATCTGGCGATTCTGACTTAAGTGAGATGGGTTCCGTAGTAACAACTAGAAATTTAAAGCTATTAGTGTCAGGTATATATATCTGCTTGATTTGACAATTGGCACTTGAAGGGCATGATTTGCGAATAAACCTAGATTCATTACCCACAAATCTAGAATCTAAAACAATTTCTAGTTTATTTTTGTCGGTTAAATTGAGTTCTGTCTTTAATACCTTTGGTTTGCATGCCCCCCAAATTGAATATTGGTTTATGCTATCATTTGCATAATTTTGAAAAAAATCAAGCTCTCCCAAGTATTCAATAATAGGAGTATTTGAAGGAATAGTCAAATTTTCAGTCCCATTTTTAGTTATGAATAAAGATAGCTTAGATATCCCATTGAATTTTTGCTTCTGGTTGTCCGAATAAGACTTTACGTATATAGCTGTCTTGTTAAACTTAGTTTTTTTGGTGCCATGAGTTTTCGAGTTTTCAACATACTTCGTGTGATTCGGCAATAAGATTTTGCTCAACTTTAATGATTTAAATTGATTTGTGGTCATTATTTCAATGTCTCGAAATACTTTCTTCTGTTGCTCTGATTTAGGCAAGCCTAAGAATTCTGTGTAAAAATCATTACCTAATTTCAAAAAGGTGTTTTTGATAGAAATTTTTTTGTAATCATTTTCCTTTAGTTTGAAGTAAACTGATTGATAAGACTCTGCAGTTACACCATCTGTCAACAATTCGTTATCTTTGTTGGGTAAAATATCAACAATTGTTTCCGTAGTGGTGTTAAGTTCTGATGGTAGTGATTCGAGGCTCTTATCAGACAGGTTTTCTGCAATTTTACGCCTTTTCTCTGGCTTTTCTGAATTCAGTCCTTTCCTTTTTGTCCCACTATTTGGCATTCGCAAATTACTTTCCTCAGATTTATCAGCTTCTAAGCGTTTTAAAGTTTCTTCACGACATATACTAGGATTAAACCGACCCCACTTAGCTTTGTCACAGTAATAACATTTATAAACATCCTCTGGGACTTCATCGCTTGTTTTAAAACCCATACATAAGCAATGTTGCCACCTGTAGCATACATCACACTGAATAGTGAAACCATCATCCTCATCAATATTGCAAATACAGCCAATTAATCCAGAATCAGGATCAACTTTATATTTAGACAACGCTGGTGCTTTAAAAGATCGCTTCTCTTCTTCAACTGTATTACTATTCCGATTTTTTTCGCTTGAAGGACTAGACTGAGTAATTTGTTTACTGGCCTTCTTCCGTCCTTGATCTACAGAGTGCCTAGACTTTGGAATTTCGATCTTCTTTTCATTTTCAAAATCTGTGTTTTCAGCCTCTGTATTTTCATTGTTTTCTGATTCGGTAAGTTGACTTTCTAATTTTAAAATAGTGGATGATTTCTCTGGTAATAATGCTTTTTCTGATGGTTTTTCTTTTCCCATTGGTTCATCTTGTTGTTTGACTTGTTCAATCTTAGGCTCTTTTTGTAATGGGTTGATATTTTTTTCATTACTTTTATCAATAAAAGATTTTGGGTCTGAAACCTGATCTTTGGATAGTTGTGATGAGCTTTGATTATCCTTTGTAGTTTTGGTCTTTTGATTCGGTGACGAACTTGTCGGCTTAAGTGGAAATGGTATATCAGCGGCAGCTGCCAATGCAGCAGCTGCAATCATAGCATTATTGGTATTACGCTCTCCTGTTCCTAAATTAATGCCCCTCGTCAAAGCAACACTTGCAGGACTTGGTGATGCAATGTTCTTGCGAGACGTCAGTTTCTTGTCAACTTCCAGCGTTGAACTTGAGCGTTTATGTGTTTGTGTAAAACTACCCTGAGCGGGCAAGTTGGAAGGCAATTGTGGCATCTTTTGTGAAATTGGTTGGTAGTGTTTAGTAGTAAAAGTAGCAGATGCTTGAAGAGCCAGAGGCGTGCTGGCAGAAGAAGCTGGGGCAGACTTTGTATTCACTGACTCTACATCTTTGGCTAAGATTGATTGTAAAGAGTTTGTTTGCTCCTTGGTTACATCAGGCTCAGGAGTATTCATCAAGCGCCCAAGAGAGCTCTTTCTAGGCTGTATTACCGGGGGCTTTCTATCTTGTTGATGATGTATTTCGATTGAATTGTTAGTACCAGAAGCAACATTTGAGCTATACGCCAGTCCTTGATTGGGGGAAAGAGAAGTCAATTGTGGGTGGCTTGATTGTGAAGATGAAGCATTTAAATGAGGTCGAAGCATTGGAGGCGAGTTTAAATTATTTGAAGGTAACTCGAATGGCGCTCGGGTCAGAAATTGATCGATCCGAGTGAACGGCTGTGGTACTGGAAGAGGAACCTGATTCCTAGGGTCACTTCCATATCCATTTTTGAGAGGAAGAAGACCAATTGAAGGTTGTAATGTTCGCAGAAGAGTGGGGGGAGAGGACAGCTTTCCTGTGTGTATTGGATATATTAGCGCAGGGGGGCTTTTGACCTCATGTAAAGGAGTATTTGAATTTTGGTGATGCTGGACAGGATGCAGTGGGACAGGGAGGGATGTAGCATTTGGCTTTTGTTGATGTGGTGAATAAAGTTGATGATGTGGTGTCTGTTGTTGTTGTTGTTGTTGTTGCTGCTGTTGTTGTTGTTGTTGTTGTTGTTGTTGTTGTGACGATGGCGGTGGCGGCGATGGCTGTCTATATTGCTGCTGCTGTTGCTGCAACAGATGTGTGGCTTGTTGATAGGAAATACTCAGCTGCTGCTGCTGTTTCGCTGCAACGTTTGCAAACATTAGCAAGGTTGAGGCATCCTGAAGAAGTTGTTCTTCTTCTTTGACATTGTCACTCATAGCTCTGTTTGATCACGCGGCTTCGAAAACAGAATAGTTAGTGTATATATTAATGATTATCTAGGTTTATAAATACTGAGGGTAGGGCAGTGGCTTCATAAATAATCTCTGATCAGTCTGTCTTTTTTGTTATAGTCATTTTTTTCTGAAAAGCCTTTAAACGATCGTTTACGGGATTTGCGAGTTCAAGCGATGGGTTATAAACAGTACAATTGTTGGCGCCATTCGGTAGGCAAGTTTAGATCATTGAGAGTCAGGAGATCTAATAACAATGTAAAAAAAATCAGATCGTGTTTTCATAAAGCTATTTACATAGAGTAGGATACTAGCGGTATCAACGGGATAAAAGACACAAATTTTGAACTTTATCGCAACTAGTGGATTCACAAAGATTTTCTCTGGTTTAGGAAATTTCAAGAAGATGTTATCGCTAGGCTTGTTTGTTTGTGTTTTACACCAACTGTGAATTGTTAAACATTAAAAAAGTTGTTTTAGGCTGAACTGAAACTTTTTCCAACATTTTTTTGAACAAGATGAGTGGTTGATTTATTAAGATTCCTGTGTACTCATTGAAGGCGCTATTCGCCATTTGCCTTTTGTGACTTCAATTTTTGCAAGAACTCAATCTCGTTCTTTAGTGTATCCATTGCATAGTAAACTTTACTCTGCAAGTAAAACGAGTTACCCTTTTCCTTGGAGTTTACGTCAAACAAGTATTCGTATTTCTCCTTTACTTTGTCCATATTCAAGTCTTTTTTGTCCAAATCAAGAATCTTGAGGGCTTCGTCAACAGGGATTCCTCCTGTGGAGCTCGATTTTACTGGAGCTGCCGCAGTTCCACTGGCAGCTGAAGCCTTGGCAGCCTGCTTGTACGCTTGGGTAAATGCACGGCCAAAAACCGATGCTCCGGTGAATATCACATTGACAAGTAATCTATGAGCCATTGTAGGACTGTTCTATTGAAGTTGGATGGAAATATGTGGGTTAGAGTAGTAAGGATGTGTTAAGCTTTAAACGATTTGCCCCTTTAAAATTTTTTTTTTGTCAATCTCACGTGACGTGTATCATGTGATATATATTCACTACAACGGCACTCAAGAGATGATTAAGGAAGGACATTTGGAAAGATGGTACGGTATATTGAAGAATTTGAATATGAGATAACGAATCAAATAGGCGTTATAGGGATTTATATGCTTCATTGAGACCGCTATGTGTTATTGAGATCTATTTGTATATACGGAGCTCACAAAAATTAGTCGAATTGTAGAATCATAATGAATTAACTTATATACTATGGAAACACTTAATAATTAATCCAATCAATCCACACTAATTGTTAAACTAAAAGAACACGACCAAATTTTACTTTCAAAAATTTATAAAAATTGAGGCGCCCATATACATTAGCAGAAGCATGGAGAAGTGCTTGATTTGGTGAATTAAAATGCTTTATATAGAGGAATACAAAACAAACAATTCAAATGAATATTTCAAGAAATTTGCATTAAAATTAAAATAAATAATCATGAATTTTAGATTAATATAATTTTGCAGTAGTGCGGGAAGTAACTTATGTATCAAAAATCATTGATAAGGGCGAAATGGTTATTTATGACACCAATACTTAGCTTTTTTGAGCTTGAAGCTAAAATATTCAAATCAGATAGATTATCTAAATAGCGAGGTGAAAATATGCCCAAAGTTACGTTATAATTAATTTTATAACCTTAGAACATGGATGAATACTATTTAGGAAAATAGCTTTAATGAAAGTGAGTTACTCGAAAAAATTGGTTGCTTCTCGTAAAATACAATTCAATCAAAATACAAAGAAATGTAGTCTTTCAAGATTTATCACTACAGATATTTAAAACTACAATGAGAAAAAAATGTAGCACCATGCTTTCATCTGAATAACCATTGCACAATACAAGACCGTGCGGTAATAACAGAACTTAAAAGTAAACACATGTAAATGCCGTAAACAAACGTAATGATCTAAAGGCCCGAAACGAAACATTAGTTGTGGCCGAATTGTTAGTAAGGTCAACTAAATGCTTAGCTATGGGTAGTATAGTTGCCAAGACCACGCACATCGATGCTGACATGGTCAAGACCACTCAAGGACCTTATAAAATAATAGTTATATATATTAGATATAGTATAACCACTACTGATGATAATGAACAGAAAAAGGGGGACCGGGGGATGGGCCTTATTTATACTTTTTTTCGTCGCTAGGAATTGTTGCCATTGGCATATTCTAGAGACTGTATACATCAAACTTCGCGATGAGCATGTCATTACCCGGATTATCAACAGTAGGGCTTTGGGTACAGTTAGGCCTGCTTTAGGCATTGGCCAGATCCATAAGCCAAACTCCTCTTATCCCTACTCATAAATATAGACAAAATCCAAATGTCGTCGTCATATGAGGCAAGAGTACCATCTCTTACCGAATGGCTTGATAAAAATGCATACTGGAGGGAAGATTTGGTTGTTAAACTGTCAAAATTTGGTGGGTTAGGTGTCTTTCTCGACAGCTCTAGTCAAGATCAAAAAGATGATTTGAAAGTAGAGAATAAAGATGGGGTTGAAAGCAATGGTGAAGATGAAGACCCGCTCTTGCTTAGGATTCCCAAGAGCAATATACTTGCTGCAAAAAACTCTCTCATTTATAATTTGTTGGTAGAGTACACCCCTCAAAACGAAGAGGTAGACCTTAACAAGGGCATGTTTAGTTTGGTCCTTGCAGTTTTATACGAATTGTCCATTGGCGAGAAGTCTCCATGGTACAGTTATTTAAGGTCTATTGATTTTGAAACCTCCAATGTACCAGTTTGCCTTTGGGAAGCCAGCGATCAGGCGAATTTGGCAAACACGGAGTTGGATCTTCGCAACATGACTGATAATAGTGAAATGGTGACTTTCTTTATCGAAAGTGTAAATTTTGCCAGAAACTATGCAAATCTTGTGGAAGTACCATGTCAGTTAGATGTCAAAGGCGAATTAAAAACCGCCGACGAGGTAACAAAACAGCTTTATCCCGAATTGGTACGTTTTGGTACAGTCGCGCAAGCTGTAATTTCTAGGGCATTTGAGATTGATAATTTTTATGATTTAGCATTGGTTCCAGGAGCAGACCTCTTCAATCACATAGAACCTAAATGGGATACGGAGAAACAAATACCAGTACCGAGAGAAAATATTCACTTTGTTTGTGATGGGCAAGTCTGTGGGCTCTGTGGAGAAGACGGATGTGATCACTCGGACGAAGAAGATGAGGAAATGGAATTAGATATATCAGACACTGAAGAATTTGATGATAGTGATGATGAGAAGAGAGGTGACAATGAGGATGGAAGTAATGGTAACGAGGCGGAGAGTGATAGTAATGATAATGTTGATGAAACTGACAGTGATGAAAATAATGAAGAAACTCAAATAGAAAATGATGCCGAAGAAGTTGAAGAAGAGGGCAATGATACCAATTTAGAACCAATTATGAAAGAGGAGCCAATAACAGAGATCACTTTAGAACACATTAAAACAATTGAGGAAGAGATGAATAATGACTCAGACGCCGAAACATTCATAGAACACGAAGAAAGATCTACCATTTCGTTAGGAAATGAAGACCAAGACATAAACATGATTTCCGGGAGTAATGATGATTTGGCCAAAGAATTATCGGATAGTTCTAAATGTTGCGATGTCGCTTTAGTGACAAAACCTGAAAAAGCATTTGACTATGAAGTATTTAATTCCTATGGCTACGAGTCTAACGCCTATCTCTTGCATAGATATGGCTTCATCACTGACGATAATATAAATGACTCATGCTTGCTTTCGGTACAGCTTTTCAAGCATTTGAAGAAGTTAAAGAGTAACATGTCTAAAGAAAAAGTTGCACTGTTGGATGCAAGACTTGAGTGGTTTGAAGATATGGGGTTTGATATTGTTAACCAGCTTATTAGTAACGCCATTGAACAAGAAGATGCTGAAGAATGTCACAAAGAGGGTTGTGATAATGAAGGCTCTGGTTGCTGTGAAACTGAGCCAGAAAATGATCACCTTGATATGCCCGAATCCTGGCCATTATCTTCAAAAATCACTTACGATGGAAACGCCAGTCCTCAAACATTTGCCTTGCTCCTGCTTATTGATTTGCCACATAAGATATTTAAACTCAGAATCGGATCTGCAAAGTCCGAAAGACTGCTTTTCAAGAGAGTTGAAGAACTCCTCTTGAAAAAACCATCTGTTGAGCATATCGATATAGTGAAAAATTGGTGTAAGAAAAGGCTTCAAAATTACAAACCCTTGAAACAGAGTCCTCACTATGAAGTTATTCATAAGTTAGTGGAACAGGAAAAGAAGATTCTCAATAGGTTTATAGAACAGAATTGAGTGATTATGTCATTGTAAATATAAACAGTTGAACAAGCGCACAAGCTGGAAATATTTCAGAAAAAAATCTAATGTACTTAGTATAGAGCTATAGTGCTTTGCAGATTATACTGCAAAACTATACACGGAAGATATATACACGGAAGATCTATACCACGAGTAGAGCCATCGAAAACTCTATAAATTAACAGAAAGAAGCATCTCTTTTTATTTGTGCATAGTTTGAGAACTTGAACTTTTTATGAGTGATACAGAAGGCAGTCTTGAGTTTGATTATGATGATGGCGAGCATTCCAGCTTTGTGTTTGATAGTGAAGAAGACTACGAGCTGGATGCTAGCAGAGTCCCCACAGACTTTTCATTGGTGAAGACATACGGGATGTCTAGCAAATATAATCAAACGATGTTTCAGCCATGGTCGATATCTACATATATTCAGAAAACATTCTTGGAGAAGTTAAATAAACTCAATGAAGCAAAACTACCAAATTGTAGTACAGAAACTTTATTGCTGTTGCTACATACAAAACGTTGGCAAACAGAGGAAGTTATTAATCAGTACTACGATAACCAGACAAAATTATTTGAGGATAGCGGGTTACCGATTCCACCACGGCAACTGGACAATAAGTTTTCACGGAAAAGAGACTTTGATTGTTACATTTGCTGTGAGTCTTACAGAGAAACTACCACCTATTCACTAACCTGTAATCACGAATTCTGCGTTAAATGCTACTACAATTACGTACAGCATGAGCTCGGCCATGGACGATTGATCACATGCATAGATCCTAGTTGTAAATACACTATACCGTGTTTGGATATTGAAGAATTAATCGTCCACGAAGAGTGTAAGGATGACATTGTCAAGGTGAAAAAACCATTAACGTCTTCTAGGCTATTAATCGCTGCTGCAAAGCAGCTGGTGGATAGAAATCGTACTTACAGATGGTGCCCTGCTGCCGACTGTACCAATTTTACCGAGTTACTTACATCAAGTATAGATGTACTGGACACAGAGGATGAAAACAACAAGGAATCTTTTCCTAGCAAAGCCAAAAAGCTAACCGATATTTCTAGGGTACCAATAGTCGGATGTCTAGACGGTCATGAATTTTGTTTTGAATGCAATTATGAAAATCATCTACCATGTCCTTGTTGGATTGCCAAGTTGTGGATCAAAAAATGCCAAGACGACTCGGAAACCGCTAATTGGATTGAAGCCAACACTCATTGCTGCCCACGATGCGAAAGTGTAATTGAAAAAAATGGTGGATGCAACCATATGACATGTAAAACCTGCAACTATGAATTTTGCTGGATTTGCATGGGAAATTGGGCAGACCACAATAATAGCTACTACAAATGTAACAAGTTTAAAGAAGAGAACCCCGAGGAAGAAAAGAAGAAATCCAGATCCCGTCTTTCCTTGAACAGATATTTGCATTTCTACAAACGTTTTAGTGTCCATCAAAGCTCAATGGAAGGCGATAGAAAAACAATGGACAAAATAAACGAGCTTGCAAAACTATATATGGAGGGAATGCGAGAGGAAGATACAAATAGTTCTGGAAGAATTCTTTCGTGGAACGACATACAGTTTTTGCCGGACGCAATCCGTTCTCTCACCAACGGTAGAAAAACTCTCAAGTGGACATATGCTTTTGCATTTTACCTAGGCGACTCTAATTTTTCTGAAATCTTTGAGGGCAACCAAAGTTATTTGAATAAGACTGTGGAAGACTTGTCAGAGATTTTTGAGCAAATCTTGAAGAAGAAGCGTCAAAATAAGGTCGATATAATAGTAAAGAACAAACAAAAAATAATCGAATTAAGTGATTTGATATCTAGTCGGCAAAAAACTCTAATCTACAGTGCCGAATATTACTTGAAACAGGGCTTACTTTCATTTGCAACTTGATAGAGTTATCTGTGGAGATATACGGCTCAAAAAATAGCGTGTGCACATCAAATTTTGTTATCAGCATGAGGATTTCGGTGATATGCCCTATCTTGAGAGAAACAAGTTTAGATTGGGCACTCAACTATTTTGGAGTTGTTCCTTATGATATGATCCGCTATCAGCATACTCTTACGGAATCTTTATATTAACTAAGATTTCCATTAGCTATTTTTAATTTGTTTTCTTAAACTGCCAGCGCTGGTTTATCAGTAGCTTGTTTACAAAAGATTTTGCATACCATATGAATGGCCATGTACGAACCTCATGCCCCTCGAATTTGTTCTGTGAGTCGGTCTCCAAATCGGGAAAAGCAAGGTTTAGGCGATAGAAAATTGGATTCAAATGATAGTAAAAGCCTAATCATTGGGAATGAAGAGCGTGGGCGTGGATCTGAGCGGACAAAGGGTATAAAGAATAATTTAACCGTGGAAAATTATGTCTATAGTGGGAGTACAAATGGTAGTGCAGCCAGACAGCTGTCTACAGTGTCTCGTAAAAGCCGGGAAAATAGTATGATACCCTCAAGTTCTTCTAGAAATTCAACTAGTATTTCTGCTACTGGTAGCAAACCCTTGCTTCCACGAAAGAGGTTTTCAAGAATTAACTCGGAATTGTTATATACAGCAATTAATCAAAGTCATAATCAGAATCAGAATCAGAATCAGAATCAGAATCAGAATCAGAATCAGAATCAGAATCAGAATCAGAATCAGAATCAGAACCAGAATCAGAACCAGAACCAGAATCACCAGCACAAATCGGCTTCAATATCATCTGCGTTATCGCAGAGTGGTGCTTATAAAAACAAAAATATACCGATGTTTAAAACCGATCAAACCAATAATCGACCAAAGTTCAAAAGATGGAACTCATATAACATATCAGCTGATAATAGTTCTACTCAGCATGAAGTCCCCAGAAAGACTGAATTTATCATATCACAAGATTCTGGTTTAGTCAACCAAGGCACCAACATAACTCTGGGAGAAAGCATATCACCGTTGACTGTATTCAAAGATTTATACAATCTGAAAGCACTGGAAAGTGCACCAGCACTAAACAATACCGATAATTCATTTAAAGATCTTAATTCAAATAATGATGCTGAAGTAAATATGGCTATTGATGACAATACAATCGGCTCCGAATCTACAACTCAGACTACTGTCAACGGATCAGCCGATTCGAAGGGCACTGTCGGAAAGTTTTTTAATAAAGTGAATCATATTATGCATATCGCACACAGTAGCATGCATTCTTTGGTACCTATGAGAGCCAACGAACCATTGCCACCTTGTAACCTGGAAGTTTCAACCCCTCTAAGTACTGGGAATAGGGACCATGTACATTCACGCGATATATCACAATACCAAAGCGACCTGGATGAGGAGTCTGAGTCTGATGAGCTGGCTTTTAAAGCTCCTATTAATGGGAGTGAAGTTCAATACAAGTTAGAACTCGAAAAACCACTAGCAGCCACCGACAACAGTTTTTTCAATAAAAATAATGAGCAGTACGGTTTTGATGATATTGCTAATGAAATTAATGATTTCCAAAATACGTTTGTGGATAGGTTTCTGTGTTTTAAATTAGCCCAACCGGAGGGAAAGTTTAACAGAACTCAGCAAAAATTAATTGACTATAAAGAATTATATTCCTTTGAGCCTTTGAAGGATATCGGACTGCCCAGGGGATCTCTGGAGTCTTTTATTTTTGCAAATAATTTTAATGTCAAAATCCAATATGAAACAATTACTGCGCAGTATACATCAATTCGGTTGCGCTTTGCTCGTAAAGTGCATCCAACAAGAAGTAAGTTTCTTAAAAATTTGAGATTAAATATGGGAGTTTTAGGCTTTATAGACTGCATTCAAGCACTCAATGAAGCTCACCCAGATCCCACTGCATGGTACTATAATATTCGACCAATGCCGAAGGTTTCAGAAAAACCCTCATTTAAGATTGGGAATCTTGACAAAACGCTACACAGTATTTGGGAGACTGAATGCAATGCCACTTTTAATAGTGTTGGACTAAGTCAAGATCTGAGTCAATCTGAGTTGGAGCCCGAAGATGCTAATATATATCAGGAAAATGCCCAGGCCATAAACTTTTCCGAAGTTGCTAGAAATGTATCATTCAATAATTAATAAATATGCTTAGTTCAAGCAAATACACCAAATACAAAGACATACAGCCTTGCTTTTGTTGAATCAAGCGTCCATTAGTCGCCACTAGAAGTTTTCTCAGTACTAGCTGCTTTTTCTTTATCAAGAGGAGCCTTTGATGCATTTTCATAACGTGGCTGCCTTTCATAAGCGTTGGGACTTGCAGGCTTTTTGTTTCTTGGCTTTTTCTTTTTCTTATGTTTACGACTATGATCGCAGCAATCGTTGTTCTTTTCCTCTCCCTCTTTATGGTTGTTGTTGGATTCCGGATCCGATTCATCCAGTGATCCGTCGCTCGAGGAGTCACTAGACGAGTCTGACAGCTCCCCAAACTCACGCTGTGGATGGAAAATGCAGCATATTTTGGACTTCTTTCTATCAAGAAACTCATTATCCACCACATCCTCTGTCCACCTCACCCCCAGTCTGGTTCTGGTAGATGTAGATGTATTACTAGACTGAAGATCGGCTTCTCTACTGTTGCGAAGCCGTAAAATTGGCCGAGCTTCCGTTTCTGTTACTGTCTGGGTCACTGTTTGCGGTACATCCCGTACACGAGTACCAGAACTAGGGTCATTACTCATCGTATAGTATATTTTGCTTTGTTCTAAATGAGCTTGAAGTTGGCAAAAGATTATGGTTGCACCTGACCTTCAACCTTTTTCTGGTCTTAGGTGATTTATTTTGGTACAAGTACACTACCATAGTATTGTGGAGCAAAATGTACACCAGCTCATAATCAATTCAAGGGTTCGCAAGGCCTTCGATGAGCAAGCGGTTCAACTTGCCCTATACTACACAGGACTTGTTCCCGCAGCCTTTAGCTGGGACAAGTCCAGGTAGCCCTACTTTGCAGCGAATAAAAGTGTCGCCAGGGTCTATTTCTGGGGCATCATATACTTCCACTGGGTCCTTCTCTTATAACATTGGGCCTAGCAACACAAATACGTTGCTCAGCAGCAAGGTTAAAAACCTTAAGGTTATGTTAAAAAGGCTATTTAAGCCGACTACATTGGATTTTGAAACAGCCATATGGGAAATATTTCATTTGATTATCAACCCTAGAAAGTTGTATCGGACGCATTATTTCTATAAGCAGCAAACCACAAATGGTGGAAGGTACAGTTATACCCGCGAAGATCCTTCATTCTTGATCTTATTGACATTGTTTCTTTCTATCAGTGCAGTGGCATGGGGACTTGCGTACTCTCCAGGACTAGGCAATATTTTGAAATTGGTGGTTTATATGGTGTTCGTGGACTTTTACTTGACCGGTGTTGTAATTGCCACCGCTGCATGGTTGATGATGAACAAACTATTTAATGATAATTTTGGGTTCAATGGCACTATTAACAGAGCAAGCATTAACTTTATTGAATGGGGTTTTTGCTTTGATATCCATTGCAACTCATTTTTGATCTTGTGGTGTTTGTTGTATCTTTTACAGTTTATTCTTTTGCCATTGCTTAGAATAAAAGACTCGATGGTTTCGTCATTCTTGGGAAACACTTTGTACTTTGGATCAATCGGATACTACTTTATCGTTTCATTTTACGGCTATAGCTCATTGCCATTCATTGCCAATAATGCAGAATACGCTCCCAGAGGACATGCCTCAAAAACCAGTTCTTCTGCAAAAAAATTGCAAATGATACTTATCGCTGGATTGTTGCCAGTTATAATGATTACATGGATTATTTCGCTAAGCTTGGGATTTAATGTCGCCGAGACTATGGTTGAAATATACTTTAACTAGACCTTATTTAACTTGGGTTTTATTTGTCAGATATAAACACTAGTCTTATTTAGGTAATGTAATGATTGTACTTGGGTGTTAGAATTGAAAAAATAATATAAAAAACATCGTTAACTTTCTTAAACTTTGCGTGGATAAATGCATTGGTGTATGTCTTTTAGGATGTAGAACAAAGATGGCACTAGAAAATGGTACTTTTATGCTATTTTGCTTTCAAATGTACTCAAGCGATCTACTGATGCCTTTATTCTCATCCCAGTTCTGTTGCTGAGCTCGTAGTCTCCTTCACCAACAATTTCTGCTTTTTTAAGCCAGTTTTGACACTCTTGCAACATAAATGCATCAACCTTCCCGGTCTTGCTACTTCTCAATAACCAGACAAACATTGCTTTTTCATATAATGCTGTTGGGTACAAGTAAGGACTGTAAGTCATTTTTGTGAATTTGAACTGAGGTAAATCACTCAAAACATACTTTGAAATAACAAGATTATCAATAAGAGCTAATCCCTCGGCAATTTTGCCCATCAGTCTTAATGTTATTCCTTGTAAGAAATATCTAATCATAGCTTCATCCTCAGATTCTTCAATCTTTGAATAATTTTTCTTATCAGTATTTGCTGAATACTGGGTGTTGGGCTGGCCAGAATAACCTAATAAACTCATTGAAAGGTTCAATTCCTTTTCTGTCATCCTATTGTATCCATTCCAAAAGTAAATCAATTCGTGGATTAAAGAAGTACCAACCAAATCAACATAATCCACACCGGGATATTGTTTTTTACGAGCATCAATATGTTTTATTTTGCGCAACAAAAACTTGTCAAATGGCATTGGTTTTTTACCACCTCCAATACCACCCTTCTTACTTGCATTGGCACCGTGTCCAGGAACATAAGTTGGGGCTAAATCCAAGTATTTTTTTGCCAAATCGCGGTATTTTTTCAACTCAGCAGTCTTATTGTCTACTTCAACTAGTCCCATTTCAATCATCCGGTATTTACCCAAATAACAAGCAGCAGCAAAAAACAAATAGACCCCTTTCGACCATGAGTTTATATCAATTAACCTGATGAAATCAGTAGCAGCCTTGTCGAATTCATGCTGGAAACTGTAGAGCATAGCCCGATCGAACACTAATAATGCTTCAATCTGTTGCATTTGAATTTTGTTGGAGGGATTATCTGTGAATGCCTGCATCAATTCCGTTGCTTTATATAAATGGCCCTGTGCTGCCAATGTTCTGCCCTGTTGTAATATCCACAAAGCATTATGAGGAAAGTGCTCACTAGCCTTTTTCAATAACTGTGGTGTATATAAGGATGGGTTCTGCAAGATCTTGTCAAGCTCTGCATCTGAAACACTAGCTTTTGCATCAAGAGATATAATATCTTTGACGTTCTCATCTTCATGTCCAGGTAATTGGAGGCCTACGTCAATAAATTGAACAGGTCCGTCATAAACAACCAATAGGCACAAGAGCGCCAATGCTCCGTGGATATTACGGGAGGTAATTGCTGTACTCCAAAGCATTCTGAGTCCTGTTTCACGGTCACCTTTGAATCCAACAATTGATAAAACCTTTCCAATTGTCGGTGGAATCAACGATAATACAACCTGCAAGATTCCAAAACAAAGCTGTACACCAGAATGAATAAACTCGTCAGTAGTAGAGACATGTAAAATATTATTTGCATCATGCTCGCTTATAATTGAGGATCCTGATGCTGACAAGTTAGAGGGTGGGGTGTAGTTTGCAGAATCAGACAATGTAGTATTGGCCAAAGTCTCAGTACCCAAGTAATCACTACTTTCCACTGCATCCGAATACTCTTCATCATCATCAGAAGACTCCTCCCTGTCGCGGTCATCATTTCCATGAACGCCCACATTTTTAGAAGGTGCACGTAACAGCAGGCTCTGACCAGATACAGAAGAAGCATGTTTGTTGTTTGGAATTTGCAACAGTGAGGCTGTTGACTCAAACAAGTTGACGCAAATAGTTGGGTTGAGCTTATTTCCTAAGTTTGTTCCTTCGATACGTGATTTCCGCATTTGGTAAACCTTTTCCAAGTCCTTAATAAGTTTGAGGTCCTGCGGCAAAGAAGCCGACGAGGATGAGGCAGATGGCATCTGAAATCCCGGTAGGTCGGCAGTACTAATACTGTTCAACAGGCGAGACGATTCTCGCTTTAATTTTGCCACATTACGATTAAAGGTAGGTTCCAGCTCCTTGATCTTCTTGTAAATGGTGTTGAGGGTTTGGTACGCTCTTCGAAGTTTAAATAACGCTTTTGCACCTTCAACCATACCGTTATTTTCATACAAGAGCATAACTAATGCATTCAATAATGTCAGCTCGGCATACGTAACTTGGAATTCTGTACCAGGGGGATAGATACTAGAGGTAGCAAGGCTATGCTTAATGTTGTATTTTGAGTTATTCAACTGTGCTGTTTCAGCCTCCGAAAGTGTCTGATGAGCTCGTTCCATCATCTCCAGCTCAAATCCCAATGTAGCCTCAATAAACTGCATTACACCCAAGGCCAACGGGAAGATGGCCGCAGGACGGTCATTTCCTTCTTCCTTGTGCTGCTTCACTGAATCTCGAAGTAAGGATGTTCCCATTTCTGTTTTGTCATCCAACAAGTAGTCCATTGCCTTTAAAGCAATTTCAAAGTCGTGAACCTGTGCAAGAACTTTGTCAAACGTCTTAGCAGTACCAGCTGGGCTGCTGTTGGTACTGCTTCCAGGCGAGTTGCTGGCCTGTGATTGTGGCAGCAACGACACCAGGAGAGACTCAGCCTTCTTGCGTAAGCTCTTAAACATTCAGCAGCTGTCCACTAGTATTAAACCTTAGTAGGTAAGGCTCGAATTTCAACAATTAGGTTGGGCTTTGATGTAAGATCCAAACGACGTATCTCGTTCAAAATTATGTCACGCGCACGCACTTTTAAAGATTCCACCAAATGGTTCTAGTGACAAAGAGTGATGAACAAGTTTAATGTTATCAACGATAAAATGCTTTGGGAATAGCGAAACAGTCGTAGTTGTGATAAAGCAACAACTCAACAAGCGAATATATTAAAGGTATCTTAATTAATTTAGAATGATTTTAATCGTAAAAAACAGTTCTAATTGGACTTTTTGGGCTCGATGAATAAGTCGCTATGGATATAAGATTCATATGTTTATAGTGTTGATATGTTTATAGTGTTAGTATGTTCGTACACTGATATGTTTGCAAAACTGATATGTTTGCAAAATTGATATGTTTGCAAAATTGATATGTTTGCAAAATTGATATGTTTGTAGAGTTGGTGAATTTGTAAAAATAGTGTGTATGTAAAAATGGTATGTTTGGAAGCTTGATATGAATAGTAATGTTTCTTTGAATGTACTCTTGACTGTTAGTCGATGAAGTAACAAATTGGTGAAATCAAAGAGCAAAGAGCAATAATTAGAAAAGACAATAGAATAATGAAATGACGTTTCCAATTGATTAGATAATTCGAAATTGCTATTTTAATTTCAATAGTTGATTTAGTTATTTGTCCCTTTTAATTTTTTTCACTATATCAATTAGCCTAATGTGTAATCGAATGTTTGACTCAGGCTAAGTACTCTAATTATTTGATAAACTTTTGCAAAGCTTTTTTTACTTTCAGATACCTTTGCTTTATGTTTTGTTTTGCCACAAAGCTTTTTCCAGTTAGGTTTTCACTCTTCCCTCAACTTACAATTATGTTTATATTTGCTAATGCTCCCTGGTTTTATAAAGATTATAGAGAATGGTAAGGGAATTATGCCAAATGACGCACAACCATCATTTTTTGCATTATGAACATTACAATAAAATATCTCGACTGTAGAAAAATCTTTGTTGAAACAATTTCAAATATAAAAGTTGAAACTACATTATGTTTAAATCCAGAATGATCATGGTGGCAGTCATCTAGCAGCCTTCTCTATATCCCGGCTGTCATTTGCTAGGTATAATACCGGCTTCAAATACAAAATCACAAAAATATTATTCGTTAAAAATGTCAACAATAGCATGTCAAAATCAAGTATGCTTCTGGCCATGAAAACTAATCCATGGCTACCGCCAGCCTTGTTTTACTCCTATCTTCAGTATAAAAAATCAAAATTGGGGGTTTGGCTAATGAGAGCGATGTGATGGAACCAGCATGGTTTCACGTGTACACAGTCACGTGTGTGACACTTGTGAATAGCCTTATGTGGAAAGTTACATGCTGAAGTGCTTTTATCAAAAGGCAGTAGTATGGTTAAAAAATATTTGTCAGGTGTGATGTCTTTGTAGTGTAGTTGATATTTTTTAATGTAATTAGTCTATTCACTAAATCGATATGAATAAAGTATTTTAATAAAGACTAATAAAAGAGTACCAACATGCAAGGCGTCAAGAAAAGTTTGAAGAAGGGTGTTTCAAGAATAGCGGTATTTAAAATCACAAATTAAAGAATGTTCGGGCTTCAATGAATATGAAAGAAGTGAGTTTGTTGCTGGAACCAAGACCCAACCAAACCTACTGGATAATGCATTAAAAAAAACGTTCAGGCTTTCAATCACTCAGTAAACGAATGGTTTTGAAATAGTATTGACTAGAGGTTTTTAATAGAAAGTGTAATTTAAAATGAAACAGATCAAACTAGGCAAAAAAAAGAGTTGATTAAACTCTAATCAGCAAGGAATTATTAATCTATAAAACAATTAAGGATAGCTTTAAACTTCTTCACCTCCACCTTTAATAACAACCCCCTACACAAATTCATTACTCCCATAACACTTCGCATCTTTATGTTTAGTCTCTAACTAATTCGATTTATCTATTCTTTTAGTTGAGGTCACTGGTATCTACCTGCCACCCAGAAAAGAAAGCACAACTCGCAATTTCCTTTCCTTCTAAAGCTTTTTTTACCTGTTCTGGATTTTATTAACAACCTTGATTGATAACCCCGGCACACATACTCCTGGTTATGAATACCAACCAATTTAATGCTATTTCTGTTTTTCTAATTATTACATAAAAAATTTATTACTGCTTCGGTAATTATTTTCACCCGTACCAAATAGGTAATTGCTAACCTCCTAGGTGATGAAAGTCGGCATATAAACTTTAAATCTTGATACGTTATGAACGTTAAATCATGGTTATCAATATGTCATATTTAATGTTTGCATGTTAATCCCACCTTTTTGCATATTGGTCTTGCATAGTTACATGTTTCATTGCATAATTTACACTTTTCATCTATGATATTATACCCTCTTTCTTTTTCTTTCGAAAAAAGATTTGTAATAGGAAATTGGTTCCAGCAACAGCTGCTAAAGCGCGTTTAAAAACAAATTTCAAACGAGCCTCAGCTGGTTATCCCCAGAAAGAGATGTATCTCAAAAAAGTGCTGGCTTGGCAACATACACAACACCTGAAACAGGGTCTGCAGTAATCACCAATGCCAACTCTGCTGGCTAAATAGTCCGGCCAGCGGCCTAAATAGTCCGACCAGCTGGTCAAATTGCCTTCACGAGTCAACCAGCACACCTCTGGCTTTCTCTTTTCTTCCCAACAAAGACAGTTAGATCATACCACGATGTACGAAGCCCAAACCGCAATAGAGCTAATCATTGACTTAATAACTGCACTTCATCACTCATAACTGTCTGTTTGCCTTTTTGGTAATTATTATGATTGTTCTTTTTCTTTTTAGGAGTTTGGCTATAGCAATTTTTTTGCATCCTTCATTTTGTCAAGACCGTGTCGCAAAATGTGCGTTTTAGAGTTTCTGCTCTTCATGTTGGCCCATTGCCTCTTGGCATCATCGCATACGTCGCGACGGATCTGGCTATTGCTTCAAATCGTTAGTTATATAGTTGGGCAGGTTCCGCTCTGTCGCCTAAGAATTTGTAGTTTTCAGGCACTTTTTCGCAACTCCCTTTACCCCCCTTTATTGGTTCTATACGCTCATTATTAGTTCAAAGCACTCTCCTTTGACTTAGTCTTTCTTTAAACACACTACCACCCTCCTTTGTCGCAATGAAGTTCCAAAACGTCATTCTTTCATCCACAGCCTTATTGGGACTTGCTGCCTCTTTGCCGTTAAATATTGTCACTGTTTATGGCCCTGTCGTTACTGTTTGGGTTACTGCCGGACAGCCCCAAGCCACTCTGACCATCGCCAATGTTGTTTCGTCAGTCCCTGCACAATTCGTGGAGGCTCTGGGCAACCAGGTTACTATTGTCCAACCACAATCTACCATTGAGGCTACTATTCAAACTTCTGCGGTGGAAGAAGTCTCTCCTTCAGCCGTGCAGCCTACTGTTCCAGGCACCTCCATAAAAGAATCAACACATGATGTTGCTCAACAGTCTACCTCTATTCAACAGCCTGTTTCGTCTGAACAGCCTATTTCTATTCAGCCGGCTACTTCTACTCAGCAAGCTGTCTCAACCGAACAGGCTATTTCCACCCAACAGCCCACTTCTACTCAACAGGCTATTTCCACCCAACAACCCACCTCTACTGAACAGCCTACCTCTACCGAACAGCCTGTTATCTCTACCTCTACTACCTCTACTACCTCCTCTACCTCTGCAGCTCCCTCCAGCACCGACTCTGGTAATCTTGATGACTTTGAATCAGGAATTTTGGCTGCTCACAACTCTAAAAGAGCTCTCCATGGCGTTCCCTCCTTGAAGTGGAACTCGGAGTTAGCTCAATATGCTGCAAACTACGCTGCATCCAGCTTCTCTTGTGACAATGTTGAATTAATCCATTCTCACGGTCCTTACGGCGAAAACTTAGCCGCCGGTATGACTGGTGCCGAAGATCCTGTCAATGCTTGGTACGATGAAATCAACTTGTACGACTACAACAATCCCGGCTTCAGCTTGGCAACTGGTCACTTTACTCAACTTATTTGGAAGGCTACCTCTGAGCTTGGTTGTGCCAAAGTCATGTGCAACAATATTTGGCGCCAATACACTATTTGTGAGTACAGACAAGCTGGTAATGTTGGCGGAAGTACTCCCGCCCTTACTAAACAATATTATGATGAGAATGTGCCGCGCCCTCTTTAGTGTCGTTAGCACTTCTACTTAGCTATCTATATGTTTTTATATTTAAAAAATCTACGGTTTATTTGGTTGCAAATTACAAAGCAGGGTTAATAATTAGAGTGAACGATAAATGAAGAAAAGCAGATACAATTGGCTGAAATATATTAAGTGAGCAGCACATCTGGAATCTAGGTGTCTAGGAACAGTTGTACAAATAAATCATCTATATTAGACAACCTGGTGCTATTGTGAGGTTTATCAAGAATTGTATGCTGTTATTTAAATTGCGAGATCATAAAGATATCGCTAAAGAGGAATAAGATTTGGCGCTCTACAAATCATCATGACTTTCGATTATAACATCCCTCAACTATAACAATTTCATCTTGTCACTTCCTTATCACGTTTCTTACCTTTTTCCCTCTCGCTTGTCCTTCCAATAATCATCTTGCCTATAGCTCTGTTTGTGTACTGGCTAGGCGATGCGCGATGTTTGTTTGTTTTTATGCAATAAAACGCGAATTATTAAGCGCACTGCATAGCTAACATATCAAATGTGTAGAATTGGCAATCGAATATGCTTTAAGCAGTAGTTGCCCAGCAACTGGTGCACATTTGGTACTGCGAACGTTGAGGCTTGAAAATTCCCAATGTTTGTAGTGCTGGTATCACAAAATCGAGACATTTATCTATTTTCCTAGTGCTGTAAAAGCATTCTGCTGTTAAACGTACACGATCGCAATCAAGGTATTCTAGAATGAAATAGCAGGGCCTTCTTGTATTCGCATTGTCTAAAAGTACTCTACGCGAGAAGATTGCATCAAAAGTATGCAAGATACAGAGCATTCTGTAAGGTACACTGAATTGTGAAATATGTAGTTGCAATCGCGGTAAATGCCATTTTCTACTGACACTAACAATGCCCTTTGTTTAAATGTGATGTTCCCCTTGAAAAGACTCTTTTTGATAACACTTGCCAATCCTTGATACTTTGATATTGTATTATGCAATAAGTATGTGTTGGTACATCATCTCTGTTAAAAGTTTGTAGCTGCAGTGTCAAGTTGATACTCGGGACTTGGGTTTATTAGCCGTGGTAATTATGTCTAGAACACTAATCTATGCCTAGATCATTTAATTACATCTAGGTCATTTGACCTCTATTTGACCTCGGGTGGGTCTTTAATGGACTTGTTATAGTTAGCCTTCGCTTACTAACCTTTTCTAAATATTTGATTTTGTCAAGACACGTTGACTGTAGTCTAGTACCAACCAGATTCAGTCTTTGCCTAGTAAAACTACATTCTCTGCACTCTCCTTTAAGACCCGATTTCTTCCAAAAAAGCTTGGAAAGTCTCAAATCAGAGAGCTACCTTTAGCTACATCTCCAGCTGATTGGAATCTCAAATCATATTACCATCTGGCAGTAGTTTTGTAAAGGTGTTGATAACTACGTACTATAGCAAGTTCACCACCAGTTTCAACAACCAATAAATATTCAATAGGTTGAGAAGTTCTATATTACGAAACAGGCTGGTTTGTGTTAATCCATGCTCTTTTGGTATATTTCTATCGTTGCTTTGGAAAAGCCGAAGCTGGTTCTTAATCGTTATGCTCTAGTGTTATATCGTCTTCTCTAACTACAATATAGTGAATTTAAGATGCGTACATTTTCAATGGCTCATACACATACTTCCTACTTCAGATAGCGTAATTGTATAAATTTGATTAGTTCAACCAATCACGCTTAGTTCTTCAAAACCTGGCCGAATTGACCCTTGGAAGGCTTGACCTTGGGCTGCTCAACCTTCTTGGAACCCAACTTCTCAGCGGCGTAAACCTTGGCGTAAGGGTTCAATCTCAACAAGACTTGCTTGTTCTTCAATGGGTTCTTCTTCAAGACGTGAGTTCTCTTTTGAGTGGGCTGGCCAGCAGGTCTGACAACAGACTGGATTTCAGCAGAGTTGATCAATCTGGTGACATCAGTGTTGGCAATGATGTTGGCGGGCAAAGAGTAGTTAGACTTGATGGACTTGGTGGAGTCAGAGCCGTAGATGGAGTCCAAGGACTCGAAAGCGCTCTGGGTCCAGATGATGAATCTACCCAAGTGGGCACCAGGAGCCAACTGCAAGAGACCCAAGTGCTTAACATCAGTGGTCTCAACACCGGGGATGTTTCTCAAGGCCTTGACCAAACCGTTGTCTTGACCGTAAACGACAAGAGGACCTCTTCTCTGAGTGAATCTTCTACCTCTCAACTTACCCTTACCGGCTCTCAACTTCTTGGACTTGATGACCTTGATGACATCCTTGTGGGCACCGACGGCCTTCAAGACGGCAACAGCCTCCTTGGTCTTGGTGACGGACTCGAAGTCGTTGGCAACAACCAAAGGCAACTCCTTGACCTGCTCAACTCTGTGACCTCTGGCCAAAACCAAAGAGGTAACAGCAGAAGCAGCAATAGCAGAGGCGGTGGCATAACGCTTCTCGTTATGGTTCACCTTGACGTGCCACTTTCTCCAAGTCTTGGTAGGAGCAAACATACGACCACCACGACACATGTTACCGAAAGCAGCCTGACCGGAACGGTGGGTACCACCACCACCAACTCTGGGAATTCTGGCAACAGCTCTACCGGTACCCCAAGACTCAGCGGAAGTCTGGTGACCAGCCTTCTCGGAGACGGCGTAAGCCTGTCTCTTGTTCTTGTTCACTCTGACGAAGACAGAGTGGACAAGGTCTGGTCTGACGGGAGCAGCGAAGACAGCTGGCAAAGGCAACTGAGTAGAGGTTTGTTCGCCAGAGGCGGAAACAACAGAAACTTGAGGGCGGGCAGACATGGCTAACAAGTGCTATAAAGTGATAAAGATCTAACACAAGGCTCTTGAGGGGACTGCCCTTGCTTATAAGTGAAAAATTTTGCATCTCGAAAAAAGGTCGTGCGATGAGATCAAAGTGAAAAATTTAAACTTCGAAAAAATCAATGATGTTACCCGGAAATATCAGTTATTTAATGAAAATAGATGAATAGAGCCAGAGGAAGCAGTATCAATACAAAGGTGAAAGAGATGAAGATGATGATAAAGTGTAGATAATGAAAAGATGATGATAATATTATTATACTAGTATTAATTTCATTGCGAATGTTATTACAAATATATGCGAAAGTGGATTTATATTACGATTAACAAGAACAAAGTGGTGATTTGACTGATAATCGTGTACTAATTTTATATAATTCTGGGTATGTTATTAGCCAATGGTTCTTAATTTCAGTATATTTTACTACGACTAAAAATATCAATACACTCCCATTAACCAGCCATATGTACTTAATATGCTTGGACTCAAAAGTCAACTTGGGAAAGATGGCTTAAGTCAGTAGTTGATAACTTTTTATTGGTATTTATTTTAAGTTCAGGAGATTCAGATTGATTTATAGGCTTATCATTAGTTTTCAAACCCGAATTATAAACCTTGTACTTTTAACTCTTACACCTTAGGATCATTTATCTCAAATCCTTATAAGTTCAGCCTATATTCTTCATGTTCACGATCTATTTTAGTAAGTTTAATTTGTATATTGCCCTTTTGTAGTGATTGGGCATTGAATATTTCCAACAATTGTTATGGCATTAGAAACTATTCATATTCATTATTATATCAAGCATATTCACTAACTTTATCTCTATATGATTTCCCAGAAATTTACTGTTACCAGAATCAGAATTCAATGACAAATGTGATTATGATAACTTGCGTAGATCAAAGATTTGACCGTTTTTTCTGGGGATTCCATAGTGTTCAACTGTGTGCATACTTACTTTCACTGATTTGCTTATGGCAATAACTTTAATGTTGGTCGATATATTTCAAGTAATGTTATTTGGGCAAAATAGTTGAAATGATATTGCTAGTTTAACATCACTATGTTTT
This sequence comes from Wickerhamia fluorescens, assembly GCA_001599155.1. Classification (NCBI taxonomy): domain Eukaryota; kingdom Fungi; phylum Ascomycota; class Pichiomycetes; order Serinales; family Debaryomycetaceae; genus Wickerhamia; species Wickerhamia fluorescens. Next base: position 492,615 of record BCGE01000007.1, on the reverse strand, counting down.
GTGCATTTAATATTTATATCTTTGATGGTTTAGTCTCTTAGTAGACAATGCCCTCCAGCTGTTGTTTTGGTACGTAGTATCTATTCACATATGAAATTTAGATATAGTTAGGTTTAAACTATTAAAATATCTGATCTTCAATTTAACTGAAGCCAGATTTAGTCCAGATTAATTAGGTGAGATGCCAACCAAAAACACCGAATGAAGGTTGAACAATTGTCTTTATTTAATTGGTATATATACTCTACCAGTATTATTATAAATCGAGCCATATTACAATCTAACATTACACTATTATTTCACACACTACTAAATCGCAGTAAATACCCATTAACCACCTGGAATACGCTAATATTTTTGGGCCCGGTTGAAACCGCTAAATACTTTAATATGTTCGAGTATAGAATCTTAAAACATTAAAAATGAGCTGTATTGACTAAATAAAAAAACCACTTAAAAGCTAAGAAAGCGCAGCTAATTTCAACGCACGAATCACCGGGTGCTCAGCTACACACAATGTACAAAAGCATATAGTGCACAGCATTCTATGCCTTGTGGCGCGTTATACGTAATTGTTTCAAAAAAGGTATGCAATCTTCATTTATGGGTTCCTAACATGTTCACTAACAACACCCAGTACTCTGCTGCTGTTGTTGTTTCTGAGCTCTACTCAAATCCACTCCCCCTGGTCTTCTCGCTCCAGACCCTCTGCGGTTGCTTCCAGCGCCTGCAACCGCTTCTTCTAACGGCAAAGCACGGCCTATTGTGTTGAATATTTCTAACACACCGTCTCCGTTTTTAGCGGAGCACTCTGCTGTTAAAATAGTATATCCATCGTCGTTCATAGTCTCAATATACTGCGCCACTTCACTTTCCTCTACTTCTCGCTGATCAGTTAAATCAGCTTTATTTCCCACCAAAGCAATAATTATTCCTTCTGGCGCCTGTTTCTTAAGCTCTTTGATCCAATCTTGCGCCTTATTAAAGGAGGCACGACTAGTTATATCGTAAACGCAAAGCGCAGCATGAGCATTACGATAGTACATTGGCGCCAATGACTTGTACCGCTCCTGGCCTGCAGTATCCCATATTTCGAACTTTATTGTTGTGTTCTTCTCTGGCAATGTAATCAGTTGTGTCAAGAAGGCTGCTCCAATAGTTGATTCCCGCAAGTCATCAAATGTGTTTTTGACAAACCGGTGAACAATAGATGATTTGCCTACAGCGCTCTCGCCCAAAAGCACAAGTTTGAATTGCGCAAACCGAGTGGCCGTGGAACCTGTAGCAGAAGACATGGCTATAATTAATAAGACTTAGTGTTCCCCTTGCCTTTAACCGATAAGCATCAAGACACTGAGTTAACCGTCAGAATTTCGTGATTATTATTTATATGCAGGACATAAATTACTATGCCACTTCAATAGATTTAATGAGTCTACAAGCCAATAAACAAGAGCTAAAAAGAGCTATTTGAAGAGCAGAATACTGGCAATAGATGTGATGTATGCCATCTGCTACCATCTTCTTCTTTACTCACCATCAACCCCGTCTTTGTTTGGCATGAATTCTAAAGTTATTGCATATTTGTTTTGAAAACAATTGAATTTAACGTATTATAAAACGTGTATTTACAAGCAAAAGGCTGCACGGATCACCCTCGGCAAGTTCACAACTATGTCGATCTCTTGGAGGTAACAAGGAAAAACAATTACAGCACTTTACTTGTTTTCCGTACAGTGTAATTCGTGATGGCAAACGATTCCAGTAGGTGCTTTGTCGAAGAAACAAACGATATTAGTACTAGCATTATTATGATATCGTTGTACAGAACCATAGCATTTTGTCCTGAAATCGCTTTACCCTTCACATTTACTCAATCTTGGCCAAGATTTCCTTGTCAGTATATAACAAGTACTCCTCCTCACCAATCTTGACCGGGTTTCCACCAAAAGAGGGCAACAAAACCTTGTCACCTTCCTTAACAGAAGTGGGAATAACCTCACCAGTAGTAGTGTTGGTCATTCCGGGACCAGCAGCTATCACAGTAGCTTCGTTCAACTTTTGCTGGTTCTTCTCGGGAATGTAGATTCCCGAAGCGGTTTTGGTTGCAGGCTTCAATCTCTGTACCAAGACTCTGTCAAACAAAGGCTTCAATGATTGGGCGGATTTTAAAAAGGACTAAATGGTTAGTAATAGCACAGTGCAAGCACAGAAACCCTCACTTGCAAAACCATTTTCACAAGTGAACATTAGTAACAGTTTTACATACCATTGTGCGATGGTGTTTCAAGCTGGATGGCGTAAAGGTTGGTTTTAATAGCACTCTTGTTGGTGGAATCACATCGAACTTTCTCTGGGCTGTGCACGCCCTTTTTTGTCATATGTAAGTTTTTTGAACATGTTACACGACTAAATTTGCAGCTATTATACTATACATATTAATTTAATCCAAGTAACGGTCTAATGGTTCGCCCAACACGGTTTCAATAACGCGAACGAGTCCTCCTCTGACTTCTAATTCAACAGCTTCGTCGTCATCCTCTAAAAGTTCAGCAATGTAAGGAATTAATGTGGGTAAGTATGACAACCATTGCTCGCCCATCTTTTGGAAGATAGTCTTGAGAACACGAACAGTCCAGATCTTAGAGCTGGAAGTGACTTGGTCACTGTCATTGGCAATGAACTTAATGAGGCCATGTACCAACTTTTCGTTATACTCTTCAGACAGAACATTATGCACGAAAGCAGTAATACATTTGACCAAATATTTGCCAATACTATCTTCAATGTTGCCTAACTGGGCAAGTAAAGGTGTGCAAATGCTTTCAAAGCGACCCAGTTGCGACCAGTAATCATCCTGATCGTACTTGAATGAGGAAGTTAAAGAGTTGAGCATGATACGTCTCAAGTTGGTGTTGACCAATTCGCCGCTTGCAAAGCGTGACAAGATTTGCGACACAGGGTCGACTAAGTAGGAAAAGTAGGAAGTGATGATGCTCTTTAACAGCTCTTGCATTTTGTTGAAAAAGCGGAAAAACGCTAATAAACGAGAAGCCTCGGTGTTGTAGCTCAAGTTAGACCCCTCACCGTCAATAGCCCACCGAGCTAAACTGGCAAACAAAGGACGGAAACTCTTGTCATTTAACTTCATAACATAGTTAATTCCACAACTGTAAAATGTGCTTTCCAAGCGGTGTATAGTATTGTTGTCAAACTTGTGGTTTGCTTGTTCCGAATAATGTCTAAATTCAAAACCCAGGATCAACCACTTCATAAACAAAGTAGATTGTGAAATTGCTGCTTTCTTGTCCACTTTATCTATCACCAAGCGCATAGAATTCAAATACAACCCAATGTTTGTGGCACTGTCGTTCTCGTAAAAGTTCTTGGTACACCAAATGTTGCACATAGACTTGAGAACTTGCGATGAATCAATATGCTCAACCACTAAGCTCAACACTTTCGACCTCACATTGGCTTCTATCAAGTCACTCTTCAATATGGTAAGTAATATGGAGTCTAAACTTCCCACCATAAATGCAGGTATCTTTTTGACAAAGCATGTCAACAACACAACGATCGATGCCTGTAACAATTTGATACTCTCCAACTCTGCTTCTGTTTGTTCTTCATGATTGACAGTAGTCTTTTCCCAAATTTTAAGTGCGGGCGGGATGATCTTGGGGAAAAATCCAATGGTCTTAACTCCCAATATATTAACAATGCTTGCAATTGCATTGATTGAAGATATAATAATCTCTGGTTGCTCACTCAATAAACCGTTTTTAGATGAAACAACTCCGAGAGCATCAATCAACACCTTAGAGTTCTTACTGCTGAAAAGTTCCTTGGTTGAAAGACCAAATTTGGTCACAATAACAGCAAATGCATCCAAATATGCCTGTTCTAACTCTATATCGACACTATGTTTAATACCATTGATTAATACAGGTAATAACTTGTTCAAAACACTTTCTTGCACAGTTTCGTCAATGTTTGTGGCATTCAACTCAGTTTCAAACTTTCTGCTGGCTAAAATAGCGAAGTTTCTGGCAACCTTAATAGATAAGTTGTCTGATAATTTGGCAACATCCAAAGAATCAAGAATGGAATCAACGAAGTAGTTTAATGGCAACAAATCCAAAAAGTTTGCCAACAATTCGTATAAATTATCGCAAATGTCCCTGCTCTTATGTTCATTGGTGAAAGTGTCTAAGCTTGATAAAATAAACGATGTAGTATTTCTGAATCCATTCAAAATCGCCTGTTTATCGCTTTCATGAACATCGGAATCCAACAAAATCAAAGCAACTCTGATTTTGAGAGATGATATATTGTTGTAACTGGTGTTATCAATTTGCAACACATTACCGATGAATTTCAACAACTGGGATTTCATAGATGACAATCCTTCATTACCCAAAGATAAAATTGCAGCACCAAAAATAGGTCTGGTTTTCAATCTTTCATATTCCTCAGTATTAGCTTCTACCTGGGTGATAGGGACCTGTTTCCATAATTTAGAGAAGCCTTCAATACCTTCAAGTTGCTCTTTAGCACTGAAACTTCTCAAGAATGAAGATGTAAACTCTAAGATTGTGTTGCACTCGGAGATCTTATTTCTGTTTTGATGGTTGACATATTGCTGACCCATCAAGAATAACAAAGCGTGTAAAGAGTTTTCATACCCTAATGTTTTTGTCAAAGAAGTAAACATCTTGACACGGCGGTGTCTTGGAATATGTTGAAAAGCGGTGCAAAAGCTTGTTAAAAGAAACTCAATTTCATTCGATGCTGTGGAAGATCCATTATTGGCCAATGCAGGTACAACCTTGGCAATAGTTTGCTGCAATGCTGAGTTTGAAAACTCGTCATCTTGTCTTATTGTGTGAGCACCCATGAATGTGAAAATGGGCATTACTGAATGCAATACGATTTCTGGAGCCAAAGATGCCAATTCAGCAATTACCAACAACAATCTATTCTGCACTTGAGGTGATTGAGAAGATCTGATAGAATTGACTATCAAGTCTGCCCTAATGCTATTAGAGTCAAATTTAAAGTCTTCTGAGCTATTCTTCATGTTTACAATACTCAAGAGCATACAAGAAGCCAATGTTTCCTGAGCGTACAAGACTGGCAAGTTACCATCGTTGCCTAAGTAGTCTAAGTCTGTCAATATTTTAAACAAAGCAGTTAACAATTTTGGCAGAGCAATACCAGAACTTTTGTTTCTCAAGTTCTTTTCCAAAACTTCCAAGATAACTGTTAATTTCTTTAAATGAACAGATGCCATATTGTTAATATCATCTCTGGCCATTGCTTGTTTCGTAGAGTTTGAAGATCTTCTTCTTCTCTTAGCAATACCAGGCTCTGGCATTTGAGAGCTCAATTGGACATTACCCAAAGCAGTAATAAATAGTTCATGGTTAAGATTCAACTCTTGCAAAGTTTCCATAGGGTCAATCTCAATCAAAACTTCATTTGAAAGCAACTCAATAAGTTTGTTAATAATCTTTATCTGAGCATCAATTGACTTGAAAGTGAGAAATACTTTCTTTAGTCTTTCATTAGCAACAATTTGCAAATTAGCTGAGGAGTTGTCTAATGCTTGCATTAACCATTCAACCTCCCTGGCATTGTTAACTTCGTTATTGCATTCACCACCGACAAGACCGGCAACTGCAACTTCCACATCATCAAAGTATTCAATTTTTGCTTTATTTGCTTGTTCAACCCAAGAGCTTCTTTTGTCAAAATACTCTGACAAATCATTATCAATAAAGAAAAATCTGTCGTCAGTGCCAGAAGACTTATTAATAGTGCTGATGATTTTCCAAATTCTCCATTTAAAAACAATGGGCCAGAAGTTTAGTGACCATTGGTTTAAAACAAATGTCTTCAAAAGTAACTGACCAATCTTTTTTGATCCAGACTTTGAACTCTTGAAAACAACCTCAAAAAGAATATAATTAATTCGTGTTTGATCAAGAATACAGTCTTCTACGAGACTGTTTTCGAATAAAATATTGCACAAGAACAATCCGTCTTGTGGAGATATAATAGCACGTTTTCCTGTTTCTGTAGAAGCATAAAGTTGTTCTTCCATAAACAAGCTAGTAGAAATCTTCTCCTTTTTTGAATGAAGTGACGTAGTTTGGTCTTTTACAATTCTCAAGACTTCAATCGTGGCAATTCTGATGGATTTAATTTGATCAGTCAATCCCAACAATAATATAGGTACCAATAAGTAGAAATCAAATTTTGTCTTTGAGTTTGTGGATATACGCTGCAATTTATGGGCAATGTACTTGAGAGAAGTAATTCTGGTTGCTAATGGTATGGAAGGAGTGAACGCAAGTCTAATGTAGAAAGAGATGGCAGTTTCCGCATCAGTAAAAATAGTTTTGGAGAACTGATTGAATAAAGCTCTTTGAAGGTTTGCGTTTTTTGATTTGGATAATGAAATAAGCGAGCGCGCCAAGTCATAAAATTCTTTATCGACAGATGTGCAAATAAATGTTTTGATGTCAGTTTTTAAAGAATCCAAATCAGACTCTTCGATAACCAGCTTAACCATATCCTGCGGAACTTCCATCTTCTGAACAACTTCTGATTCTATATCAACTGTCTCCTCGCTATTAGCAGTTACTAAAGTTGTCATCAACGTCATTTCCAAGTCACTAGTAGTAAGTTTATATTGACTCAAAACCTCCCTGAACAATACGGGCCTAAACTTGAATAAAGCTTCAAATATCTTCACCACTTCTTCTCTAACATCCTCTTGTACTTTTGCAAAATCAGAAGTCAGGAGAAGTATAGACAAAATCAACTTATACTCAGCTTCAGAGGATTTGAAATCAATAAGATGGAGCAAATTGTATGATTCAGCGTTAGGAAAAGTTGCCAGAAAGTATTGAATCAAAAACTTGTTGATTTTATAGTGTTCAGAGGTCAAAGTGTTTAGCAATTCTGATTCTTTGATCAAAGTCTCGGGGGTTAAGCTACTGAAGCAGTCATTTTCAGAGGCTTTGACGGAATCGCCCTTGTAAAAGCACCATAACTGGCCTAAAACAATTATTGTTTGTCTGACAAGACCAGACTCAAAAGCTCTAGGGTCTTGCAATATAGATGAAGTGAAGGACTTGATAACATCCGAAGTCAATGGTACAATTGTTGCCAAAACAGCAATTATTGAATATGCTGTTAACTTAATGTCTTGGCTGATGCTGCTGGAAAACTTTGACTTTTCCGATTTGGCCGGTAATAACATATGTCCCAACAGTTCCAAGATGACCGGAAGATAAGTTTCATTAAGAACATCTAACTGCTTGGCTAAAGATGCCAATATCTGAACAGTTTGGGTAAGATAAAACACCAACTGCTCTTTGTAGATAATATGGTTCTCAATCAGGCTAGTCACATACATGGTGTATAATTTGAACATCTCAAAGTCATTGTGAAAAGCTTTAAGAACTGAAGATGAAGGAGGTGGTTTTAAAAGATCTTTGTATCCAGACAACCAATCGAAAATGCGAGGAAACTGGCTTTTAGGAATAACATTCAAAATCTTCACAAAAACTGGCTGAGAATGGTATGGCAAAGCTGAGAGCAATAATATTTCAGCGTTGTGAATGTTAGCATAAAATCTTCTCACCAACCACTCTAATGCTTTTATGGTGGGCGTTAATTCAAAATACGGTCCTGCTAATGTCAAAAAGGCATCGATGTTTTTGTTTAACTGATCAACCGTCTCTTGTTGCTGCACATTTCTATCCAAGTTGATCGATGTTTCGGAAAACAAGGTTTGTTTGAACTTATTAAACCGTGAATCGATCTCACTGATTTCCTCCAATCCCTCAAGAGCGATTTGGTGAATATAGTCGTAATCCTGAGTGGCTGCTACTTTGGGGTCAAAAATTAGCGACCGAGAGTGGATCTTTGACCGAGTTTTTCTATCCAATGCGACGGACGCATTGTTATCGCTGATAGCTTTTAACTGTTGCGATAAACTCGACATTATGATATGGTCAGATAAAACAAGCTACCAAATTCTACGATTATTGATGAGATGAGCTAGAGCCCTTAAAAATTTCTCGGTTCTGCATATAGTACAAATATAAACGACATGAGCAGAGCCATCAACTCCAGCTATAACATACACTTAAAGGTAATATATATTGAGTAAGAATATGTTATTTGTATTTTACTAATATAAAAGATAATATTCTATCATATTAACCTAGCAAAATTATATTGACTTAATCTTTTTTTCCTTTTTATCTTTTCTTTCGTACATCTATTCAATCAGAAATCTGTCAAAATTACTGGTAGCTGAAGCCTATATTCAATTTCATATTTGACATATTGCTGTTGAAATATGAAGATGATACCCCGCTGTTTAAAAACCAAAGTTCTTAAAAGCACCCTGTACATGTCCTTATATATAGAATTATATGAAAAAGGTCCAAACTGCACATCTTCTATACAAATAAAAGCTCATATTCATCTTGTTCGCTAAAATTAAACTTTAAACATGCAAGTTTTCATTGACATTAGATCTTTTCATTAATACATAATTCCCTATTAATACATTCTAGTGTATTTGACTTTGTTCCCAAGTTTGAAAGTTGCCGATAGCCTAAAATGCAGCATATTTCCATTTTGGGAGTGAATGACAAAAGTCCTACACTAAGCTATAAAGCCTATGCTATCCAAAACCAAGCCTTTTCCCAAATATTTTTGGGCGCACGCTCGGGTTCAGTACGGTCTTCATACTCAACCATGTCCAAGCCAGTTACTAAATCAATTTCTCCAAGGGGATGTAGCCAAGGCGTCTTACCGTAGTAATGCTGATCATATATGCGATGCCCAAAAAAGAGCATAATGAACACTAGTATTGAAACATAGGAACACACAAAAAGTCCAGAATTGAACTGAATAAACACTGAGTAACCATTGGTAGTAGTTATAATGGAAAGAGAGAGTATCACATAGTACGAACCGTAAGGTTGAAATGGTGACTTATATACCACTCGGGAGTGCAAGTCCTGGTATTCAATAGCTTTTCGCCAGCGAATGTAGGCAAATGAAGTTGTAATCCACGAAACATAGGATGATACGGTACATAATCGTCCAAGCCAGGCAAATACTCTAGCATGCAGCAACGCACAATTAAGAAATGCAAGCAAGCCCAACAACGCGGTAAAACCAACCGAAAAGTATGGAACCCCCATTCTATTCACCTGGGAAAAGCACTTAGGTGCTAATCCACGGACAGAAATCGAATATAAAGTGCGAGATCCTGAGTACAAAAATGAATTTGCAGCCAGAATCGCTGCGGAAAGGATAATAACGTTTACAATATGATCAAGTACATTTATTCCCGCATTCTGTATTCCAACCACAAAAGGAGATATTGCTACATCTGCTGTAGACTCAAGCTTGCGTTGGATTTTGGCACTCACAATAACACCAATAACTAATGCCCCACAAATGTAGAAAAACACTAGACGATAAATAAAACGGCGTGCAGCCTTGGGAAGATTCAGTCTTGGCTTCTGGCATTCGCATCCAGCAGCTGCTACTAACTCTGGGGAGCATATAAATGAAAACCCACTCTTGACAATTGCAGTCCAAACGCTATAAAGGCTCCCTGTTGCTCCCGATGCAAAATGCTTATTGAAAGCTTGACCCTTCCAATATTTAAATCCCAATCTTTCATGAGTAGGACCTCCTCCAAAAAACAATACCACTCCTAGTATGAGAAGTCCCAAAAGTAATATCAATTTAAGGGTCGCAAATACAAATTCAGCTTCGCCAAAGTACTTTACACTGCTAAAATTTAGTAAGAGTAAAGATGCAAGCAATATAGCAATCCAGACCGCGGTATCTATGCTGCGACTCCAATATTGAATGACAATATTGGCGGCAGTAACTTCTGCTGCTACCGAAACACCTAGTAATAACCAGTAATTGTAGCCTATAGCAAATCCAAACAGATCTGAGAGGTAATCATTGACGAACGTTTGAGGACCATTTCCTGGTAATGGTAAAAAAGATGTCATTTCCACTAACATTTCCATAACAAAATAAACTATGCTAGACATGATTATATAGGCAATTAAAAGTGCTGCAGGGCCACAATCTGCTAATATAGCTCCCAGCCATACAAAAAGGCCAGTACCAATCGCACCACCTGTTGCAATTAATAAAACATGTCTTGGCCTTAATCCTCGCTCAAGCTGGCTTACGTCTTGTGAATAGTTGTAATCTTCGTAATAGCTCTCACTTCCATACACAGGTCCCGACCTGACAGCATGGGTGACTTCTCCAGTCTTTTCATCTACGTACATCAAGCGCAGAACTGAGACGGTGGGGTTGAGGTACAGCAGTATATATTCTTTTCTAGCACAAGATTCCTCCATAAATGGTGGATACTTCTTCAATTTATAAAAACACCGTTTCAAACTAAACTCAGAAGTACATAAGTAATTCTACGGCTTTATTTGAGACATTGCAAGGAAATTCGCCATGTAGGCTAACGCGAGTTACATCAAAATAAAATTCTCGTACGGATTAACCTTCCAAAAGTATCTGATGCAGATATTACAATTTCAAAATTTCCTTCTGCTGATATGGTAGTATTGGAATAATTCTTGGATGACAGGCTTGAGCTTTGAAATGTAACTATCAGCTCAGTCTTCGTGTCATCCAAACATTTGAGTGCTAGTGTCATAGAAACGGAGAAATTTTAAAGAGTGAGGCCAAGAATGTAGAATTTAGTGTTGGTAGTGAAAAGTTCTATCTTTTTGGTAAAGCCAAAAACAGAATTTGGATTCAAGGCGTGTCTTATAACGTCTCTATATAACAAAAACTTTAGAAGACGCTTAATATTATTATTAATAATCATACCAAGTTGGTTTAGTACAAGCAAGAAAATTAAAATACTAATGACAACGATCATAATCATAATTTCTTTAAACTAAAAGTTTTTGATCACACTTTCTTACTAAAACCCTCACATGTTTAAAATACTTTTAATGCTTTGGAACTAAAGTAATAGATAGCATTTCGAGATGTTAATAATTTGTATTAAAGTGAATGCTACAAAGTCTATATATCAAAATTTTGATTGCAGCACCGAATGACTAACAAATTCAAAAAAAAAAAAAGGCTGCAAAATGCTCAAGCAATCCAAAACCAAATACGCTCCCAAATATTCCGAGGAACCCGTTCTGGTACACACATGTCTTCTCTTTCAACCAAGTCTAAGTCAGTTGTCAAGTCAATTTCACCAAGTGGGCGCAACCAAGGAGTCTTCCCATAGTAGTAACGATCGTAAAAGTGACGAGCGAAGTAAAGCACTATCACTATAGGCAAGGACAGGTATGATGCAACAAAGAATACCCAGTTCTGAGTAAAAATAACCGAGTACCCGTTTGTTATGGCAATCAAAGAGATGAATACAATCACATAATATGTCCCATAAGGTTGTAGTGGAGACCTATAGGTAACACGATGGCTCAACCCTTGGTATACAATAGCTTTCCGCCACCTCAAGTAGGCAAAAGATACTAGAACCCATGGTATAAAGCCAGAGATTATACAAATTTTTCCGAGCCATGAAAACACCTTATTAGTGCGCTCGGCGCAGTTAAGAAAAGCCAATAGCCCAAAGACGGATGTAGCAGCAACCGAAAAGTATGGTACTCCCCAACGGTTTACTTTTTGGAAACATTTTGGTGCCATACCACGACAAGAAATAGAATATAATGCCCGCGATCCTGAGTATAGATAGGAGTTTCCTGCCAGCGCTGCGGACATTAAAATAGTTGCATTGACTACATGGTCAAGTACGGAAATGCCAGCATTTTGAATCCCAACCACGAATGGTGATACACTCATTCCCCCAGAGTGTTCAAGCAAATGCTGACTCTTGGAGCTCACTATAACACCGATAACCAAGGACCCCAAAATATAAAATACAGCCAAGCGAAATATAAAGCGACGTGCAGCCTTGGGAAGATTCAGACGAGGCTTTATACACTCTCCGCCGGCAGCAGCGACTAATTCTGGTGACAATATAAATGAGAAAGCTGATCTAACTATAGCAGACCATACCCCCAAAAAGCGTCCTAAATGTCCGGTTGTAAAGCGTTCGTTAAAGGACCCATCGTTAGCCCAATAACGAAAACCCAAACGATCATGAGAGGGTCCGCCCCCAAAAAAAATTACAATACCCAAAATGATTAGACCAGTGAGTGTAATCAACTTTATACTGGCAAACCAAAACTCTGCCTCTCCAAAATACTTTACACTGCTCATATTAAGACCAATGATCACACCTAAAAGAATAGAGATCCAAGCTGCAATATTAATTTCCAGATCCCAATATTGCACCACTATAGCAGCAGCCGTCACTTCGGCTGCTACTGTCATTCCTAGTAAGTACCAGTAGTTATATCCCACCGCAAAACCAAACAGGTCTGAAAGATAATCGTTAACAAATGACTGTGCTCCATTTCCTGGCAAAGGTAAAAAAGTTGTCATTTCCACTAACATCTGCATAACAAAGTATACTACACTAGACATCACAACGTAGCCAATTAGTAGTGGCGCCGGGCCACAATCGGCTAGTATCGTTCCCAGATATATAAAGAGACCTGTTCCAATAGCACCTCCTATTGCAATTAACTGAACATGCCGAGACTTCAAGCCTCTTGTCAACTGTCTCAGTTCGCGATCCAGGGAAACAAGATATTCGGGGTTCTTTTCTTCTAAAAAGCTATCACGCCTCTGGGTCAGAGTATTATAGCTATCACCCCATGTTTCTGTTGGGCTAGTTGGTGAAACCATTTCTAGGGATTTTCTATGGAAGTTAGCGTTCTATCAGTAAACGATGGATATTATCTATATATGAATCATATTGTATGAGGCGGTTGGGTAGGCATGCTCTATTAGAGGTATTTTGGCAAGTGAATATTTTGGTTTTTTCATCAGTATATTGTTTCACCAGCCATACCATGGAGTATGCCATTGTTGAAAGCTTGTTTACTCTCAAAAATCGAAACCTTCAATTTGATACATCAAAACGAAAGATTTATTTGTAAGGTGAAACAATGCGCTAGACATGCTCATGTCCACGGTATTTCGGGCTGAAGCCCTTTTTTAATTGCCAAAAACTAGCAAATCAACGCCAGCAAATATCGCAAAAATCTTTATTTGTGTCTAGTTGTGCCTTTTATTGAAATTAATAGTTATACTTGGTTCAATTTAGTGTTTGAGGAAACCCAAAAACCAGGCTATAACCTAAGACAAATATCGGAATGGTGAGAAAATTGATCCAAGGCATCGGAAATTACAAGATAAAACTTTCTTCCTTGTTTACTTGTAGATAGAGCGAGAATTGTATTTCATTAATGAATTCTCATCAATTTCTCAATATTTGTATAAAACACTGGGCATGTAGTAACATTTTGGGAATTTCACTTGTAAACGTTTTCAACAAATATTGTTTGCAAACCAGAATTCAACGATCTACTGGTCCGAAAATGAAGAATTCTTTTGCCAGACCAGTGAGGGCATCTGTTATAGTTGAGGATTAATCTCGGTTATAATTTTAATTGTAAGATATAACAAAGCTGTCTGGTTAAAGTATGTGCCTGTAATAGTCAATATTGAGCAGTAGTGCAAAAGTAAAAAAATTTGCAAAAACTCCTCAAATATATTCATGCTCTAGAATTGGGAAGCAAAAGCCATGAATCATATTTGCTTTGTAGATGTGCCAAAAAGTTAAAATAATTCCCTTTCGATTAAAGGTCAATTTTGATGGAGCATTATTGGCATTGATTGTGCTTCAAGTATAGTAGATTTGAAGAATTTACTACGGATTCAATAAATTTAAAGATTTTAATGTCAACTCAAATAATTTATTTCTTTCCTGAAAGATTAATATAATATCCTCAAATATATCAGAAGCTTTTACATATCAACAACAGTCAATATCTAAGCTTCCTACATTTTTTTTAACTTTACTATTTTTTGACTTCTTGCCTAAATATGCAAATTTCGGAAATCTAGCAATAACCCCCATTTTCATCAACTCCTAATTACACCATCAAAACAACAATAGTTTAGCGCAATTCAATTACCCAATTTTGTGTTTTTCCGGCTCACCATAAGTAGGCGTATCAGTTACCAATCATATTTCACATCTACTTATTGTGGATTAGCATCTGATGACTGATTGTCAAAGAAAAATATGGGGTGATGAAAATGGATAAATTAGGCGATCAAAATTTGCAGCCACTTTCAGTAACGGAATAAAGATTGATAATAGATTTTGTTGAATATAGACAATTATCAAAGAGGTGAATGAGAAGAGATATTGAAAAAGTATCTAAAAAAATTATAGAAGAACTTTTGAATGGACTGCTAATTTTTTTTTGGTACGGATGAGTGGTGATAGACTTAATACAAAGAATCGTTGATATTAAACTCTTGTTGATAAACTGAATATTTATCTATACACATATTGTATGAAATATCTACATTATTTAAGTGACAAGGTTTTTGTAAAAGAAAAAGCTGCTCCACCTTCCAGCAACAAAACATTATTCTCTTTTATTTAGTATTATCCCTCTCAAGCCAAACTAAGCTAACCAGAACCAGAATTTTTCCAACATATTCTTTGGTACACGATCAGGTTCTAGTCTATCTTCCTCTTCAATCAATTCCAACCCAGTAAACAAATCAATTTTTTCGATTGGAGTAAGCCACAGTGTAACACCATTCTTGAAATAGTCGTACGAGCGGTGAGCAACATACAAGAAGATAATAATGGGCAAAGTGATGTATGCGGCCAAAAAGTCACCAATGTTGAACTTAAAAAACACAGCATAACCATTGGTGATGGTTACCAATGAGATGAAAAAGATGACATAATAAGCACCGTAGGGCTGGAACGGAGTGCGATATGGAACACGATCCAATAAGCCATGGTAAACAATTGCTTTTCTCCAACGCAAGTAAGCTGCAGATACTAAGATCCAACTGACAAATCCCGAAATTGTAGAAATGTTTGAGAACCAACTAAAGACATTAGCACTAGACAGTGATACGTTTAAATAGGACAAAAACCCAAAGAGTGAAGATACTCCAACCGCCATGTATGGAACACCCCAGCGATTGACCTTAGTGAAACACCGAGGAGCCAATCCACGACAAGCAATCGAATACAATGCTCTAGAACCAGAGTACAAGAACGAATTTCCCGCCAGTGCTGCCGAAGTCAAGATAATAGCATTAATGATGTGATTCAACACCAGAATTCCCGCATTCTGGATTCCAATAACAAAGGGAGAAGCCAGAGCATCCAGCCCACTCAGAGATAAGAGACGGTCGGATTTGCTGCTGACGATAACACCAATGATAAGCGATCCCAAAACGTAAAAGAAAAAAAGACGGTAAACGAAGCGACGGGCAGCCTTTGGGATGTTGCGACGTGGTTTTTGACACTCACCACCAGCTGCAGCCACCAATTCGGGCGAACAGATAAACAGGAAACCAGACTTAATGATAGCAGTCCATGCACCCAAAAATTTTCCGAGATTACCAGGGCGGATATGCTGAGCAAATGCAAGATCGTTCTTCCAGTAGCGGAATCCCAAACGGTCGTGGTTGGGTCCTCCACCAAAAAATAACACTACACCGAGGATAATTAAGCCAGTAAGCGTGAATAACTTCAAGCTGGCAAACCAAAACTCGGCTTCACCAAAAAACTTAACCAGCAACATATTCAATGCAATAGTGGCTGCAAGTAAAATCAGAATCCATGCTGCTATATTAATTGAACGGTTCCAATACTGTACAACAATAGAAGCGGCAGTCACCTCCGCTGCTACTAAAATAGAAAATGCATACCAGTAATTGTAGCCAACTGCAAACCCAAATGACGGCGATAAGTAATCATTAACAAAGGATTGGGCTCCATTACCGGGAAGAGGAAGAAAAGCTGTCATTTCCGCAAGCATCTGCATTACAAAATAGATAACCAGTGACATTATCATGTAAGATATTAAAAGCGATGCCGGTCCACAAGCCGCTAACACTGCTCCCAGTCCCACAAAGAGACCAGTTCCAATGGCTCCACCAATGGCAATAAGTTGAACATGCCTTGACTTTAAACCACGCTCAAGCGAATAGCTGTTATTAGAATTTAAATCGTCTTCGTCCAGGTCCAGAAGAATACGCAGGTTTGCAATCGACAAGTTCAAGTACAGCCGGTTTGCACGATGAATAGACAGTCCGGTAGATTTTACCGTAGTAAGATCTTTCATTATTAACTTTTGGATATATAGAATATAATACAATTGCAAAACTTTTAGTTTGCAGCAAGACGTAGTTTTATACTTTGTCTAGCCTAAAAACAGATAAAGACAATACTGTTCATATCTTTGTTATCAATTGAACTCTCCGCAATCTATCACGATAGCGAATAAAATAGCCCTGACCAACTGTCAAACGCCGCGTATTGGTGATAGGGCTCTCTCAAAGATGTTTATTCAATAGAAGTTTATGAGTCTTGGCCTGCCTAGCCGACTGCAACCAATATATTCTCCCAGCGAATCAAACTGCGCGATACCAAAAGATACGATAAAGTCCTGCTAGTATGATACTTACGCCTATGGAAAGGATTACATTCAAAATAAAATAAAATATATGGAACAAGCGTTGAGACCATTTCGCCAGTAATAGCCGTACTGTTAACAGGCACCGGTGGCTCTATGCCCCGCTGAGTGGCTTTAAACCTTTATTCGAAGCCTTTTTCTCTACAACCCCACTGTTGTTTCCTCTATGACCCCGGATTTATTTATTTCGGCCATTGCTGAAATTCTTTATAGTCCTCTTTCGCCGTATGAAGAAGGCGGAGGAGGAAGTAGAGGCGATACCAAGCGACGCCTATAATGGTCTCAGATGTAGGCTATATTGGTAGGTCTGAGGCGGTGGTTTGTATCCTGGAAAAGAGAAATGAAGAGCGGGTGATGCACTATTGCGGTACAGATGTTTTATTCAAATAACCAACCAATCCAATTGTTGAGTGTGTTGGTTCATTCTTGCCTCTTACCAGTACCAAACATTCCCCACTGAGAGAGTTTTTTTGTGACGAATAAATAAACTGGATGCTTATTTCCACATCTTGAGATATTTTTTATTCTAAACAAAGGCATAATAATTCTATTTGGTCATTTTTCACTGTAGTTGGTGGAAAAACATGTTCAACCAGAAAAAGGAGCTATAGGCACCTTATCACTAGCATTTAGCATTTTAAAGTTTGGCATTAAGCACATAGGTTTAGTCTAGTATTTGCCACCCCCTCTCTTGTAAGTTGGAAAAGGAATATTATTATTACGTGGAGAATATCACCCCATCCTCACGGCGAATTCGTTGTCACCAATAAAATAATATTCAGAGTTTTGAAATGGAGCGGTAAAAGGAATAAAAGCTGGGGAAAGGGAAGTAGTGTGTGAGTAATCATTTGCCAGTAGAAGTTGTGAACAACAGAAGAAGGATGAATAGTAAGCAATAAATAGTATGAAGGGATGTACAAATTCAGAAATGGTAATCAGAAATAACAAAATAACATTTCTAAGCTGTTGCTTCCTCTTTTTATTACAGAAATTCTGATGATTCTCTACATACCCTTCCCTTTCTTATTATCTATACTTTCTTTGAGAACGTTTTTTCTCTTTTATCGCATTTGCTCTGTCGGAATTGCAACTACTTTCCTTTTTCAGTTTGTTGGAGAACTAATTCTCTTACCAAACATAATTCATGCAAAATGACATTTTTCGGCGTTTTGCCCATTCGGGTACCCCATATTCCGTCTCTAGATTTTATGTGTGACTGCGCAACACTAGGTTGCTTTTGGGAGTAATATTGAACAATTGCGAGTCACTATAATAGCTTTACAATATTATAGTGACTGAGTAAATGAAAAATACAACATGGAGGCAATGTGCAGGGAGTTGAATGTATGGAACCGCGTCCTGGAACTGATAGCGTATTTTGATGCAAATGTAATGAATGTTATCACCCAATTACATAAATCTATATTATTATTTTAAAAAGTGGTTAATAGCAGTATTGAAAATGTTGACAGTATAAAAGTATAACTTTGATTTTCAGTATAAGATAAAAGTAAAATATTGAAAATGATGAAAAGATTTAAATGCCGAAGTTGACCATAATGAAGATTTTACTGTGATATCATGTGAGCTACCGTTCAATAAAATTCAATAATAAATATCAATTTTAAAGGCACAACCTTACCAAAGATTTTTGCTATTTTTTATTATCAATACTGTTTATGAGCCAAACCAATGATTAAGTTATTTTTCCATCCCAAATTCTCCAATTGATTATTGTTTTCCATCAAAATTCGCCTGTCCCATTACTTACAACCAGCTTCCTATTTTGCCTTACCTTTAAAATATATTTGTTTAGTATGCGTCGTTTTTAATGCTTCTCAATTGTAAATTTGAATAAAGAATAGAATTGGGATAATTTTTTAAGATCAATTGATATATTTTGTCATCCATGTATTTCGTCATCCATATATTGCTAACCCGTATATTATGATTCATTCCATTTGTTGTTGACATTAAAATAAAACGTCTTAGCCAACATGATTGCATTTTCTGCATTTTCAAAGTATTTGCTTTGCTTGCCAATTAACCCTTTTAAGTCGGCATCTAATTTAAGCGAAAGATCATTGAGGCTGGTTATTTTAATTCCAGTTTTAATGTCTTCTTTTCAATATAGTCTCCCTATACGTTCACTTCCACAAAATTTCTTTGTTTTATTACATGCCACCCATATATTCGTTCTAATAATTAAACTCTTTAGCTCATTCATTCATCTATTTAATCGCTACATTCGTCCATTTCTTCCCTCTCAGCCTAATTACTTCTTCTTAAATAAAGGTTCTCCAATATTCTTACCTCTCAACTTTACGCCCAACACTCTCTCTAACTTACCGAGTAATTGCTGGTTAGGCACTGCTCTGCCAGCTTCATAGTCGTTGATTACATTAGGCTTCTCATTGACCTTAGTAGCCAATTCCTTCTGAGTCAATTTCTTTTCTTGTCTTGCCTGTGAAAGTGCCTTTCCAACCGAGGCCTCGACCTTCTTTACTGCAACGACATCATCAGTAGCATCCAACTTGGTCAAACGTTGACCCTCTGGATTAGACTTGACATTTGCCAGTCCATACTTTTTCTCAGTGCCAACAACATTGCCTGAACGGAATGCTGCGTTGATTTGACTCTGTGACTTTGCCACGTTCTGGCGAGGTCCCAGAGAGCCCACACGGGCTCTCGAACCAATCATAGTAACACTTTCCCAATCGTCTGACATGATGATATGAGCTATACAGTCCACTATTGCTGAAGCGGGCAATTCGCATTTATAAACCATCAATATTCGGTAAGGACACGCAAATGTGAAGAATGTTCTGGAAGTTCATGATATTTAAAGAATGACTCTGTCATAGAATTATGGATTCAGTATCCAGGGGCCGTCTTGTTAAGGTTCATACACCAATATTAACTAGTAATTAGCTACATGAATTAATTAGTAACTAGTTACACGTATTAATTAGTAGTTAGCTACATGTATTAATTAAAGCTCTCTATTTCAAATCAAGCTTTTTATTTCACATTAAATTCTTTATTTCGCGCATTAAACACTAAACTTTTACTATACAAAAATTATTGACCAAACATCTTCCTAAACATGACAGATTCTTCATCTTCAACTTCTTCAATTGAGGGGTGTTTCTTTAATTTTGGCAACAGCTCATCAGCAGAAATTCTCTTTGGGGATGATGGCAGCATTGGTGGAGTTTCAATAGAGCTTATAGAATGTTCATCAGAATCATCGTTAGAATTTTGGAGAGATGGAGATACGGGGAGGTTTTCAAGCAGTTCCTTTGTAAGAGGCTTGCTTGAAGTATTTTGTTGAGTTTGGTCATTTTCTTGTTCTTTCTCCTTTTCTGTCTCCTTTTCCTGCGTTTTCTCTTGCTCTTTCACTTGGTTGTTTTCCTCCTTTTGCTGTTCCTCGTGTTCCGAATCCTTAGACTCTTTCTTCGCATCTACTTTCTCTGCTTCGGGTCTTCTGGAAGGTACAAATTCAGGTCCGAACAATTTCAAGAGGTTGGCGATTGAGTCATTTGCAGAATTGCTTTCATTTGGTGGAGAAATAAATGAATTAAGCATATTTTGCATAAGGTACAAAACTGGGTCTTGAACTTGATTGTTAGAAGATTCTTTATTAGCTGTTTCCTGGTCTTTGGTGTTATTATTAACCTTCTCAACGGTCTTCTCATTCTCCTCCAAAGCCTTCTTAGCTGCCTTCTTTTCCTTTTCAGCAGCCTCTTCAGCAGCCTTCTCAGCAGCCTTCTTTTCCTTTTCAGCAGCCTTCTTTTCCTTTTCAGCAGCCTTCTTTTCCTTCTCAGCAATTTCCTTTTCAGACTGTTTGTCTTCAGAGCTGCCAGCTTCAGATGCACGCTTTTGATGAGCCTCAAACTGAGCAGCAACTGATGGACCAAACATGGTCAGTAAAAGTAACAAAACAGGATCTTGTGGCTGAGACCTTTCTAATTCCGATTTGGAGCTCTCTGCCTCTTTTGCTGCAATTGCGGCCTTTTCTTGTTCTTCTTTTTGTTTGAGTTCTGCCTTCTTTCTTCTCTCAATCTCCTTCTTTCTCTCAATCTCCCTCTTTCTTTCAATCTCCTTCTTTCTTTCAATCTCCTTCTTTCTTTCAGCCTCTCTTCTTTGTATTTCCTTTTCCTTAGCCTCAAGTGCCTTTAACTCTTGCAAGCGCGCCAATCTTTCAGCTTCTTCACTGCAACCACCCAATACCAGTATTAACGAAGTAATTGGGTCCACGCGCTTAGGAATGTTAAGCACTAATATGTTTTCCGGCAGGCAGTACCAATCAATACCCTTCAAGTCTACGTGCGATAATGGCAATGCTACCGTCGTCTTGAAGTGATCCGGTACCGACTTTACAATGATATTCACCAAATCGCCTCTTCTAACGGCGGTAACTTCATAACTAGCGTATGAGCCGAAAGGCTTGTAGATTTGTAATTGGTACAGATTAAGAGTCTCAACCCTCTTGATGACTTGGGGCTGGGGCACACAAATTGGTTCAGAGTAGTATGGGTAGTAAGTTAACATTGTTATCGATTGTTATTGATTGTTATTCTTGTTGATTAGAAAGAAGATTACAAGATGGAGATAGTGCCACTTAAATACTGAATTTGCACCCAAACTGATTACAAAATGGTATATTCTAGCATTTTCAGGCGAATTCCGAATCCGTCCAAACGGTTCCATAACGAAGATTCTAGAAAAAAACCATATTCGGATGAGGCTGGGATCCGATAGAGGGTCATCCAAGCTACGAAAAGGATGACAGCGCAGACCGAGGGAAGCACCAATATTGCTGAGATTACTAAGGGGTATGATTTTCTACAGGTTGTGCAGGGATTTGCTTTGCAGTGAAATGTGATATACTAGATAGAAAGTTGATAAAACTTGACATAAGCTGACATAAGCTGACAAAGGCTGACAAAAGATTGATGGAATAGTTTTATCCGTGAATGATATGTAGTGAATAGAGTAAATAAATGGGCATCAATTGGTGATTGTATTTGTAGTGATAGATATAAAAGAAGTATTTTGTTAAGGGTGTTTTGTTAAGGGTGTTTTGTTAAGGGTGTTTTGTTAAGGGTGTTTTGTTAAGGGTGTTTTGTTAAGGGTGTTTAACCAAGTGTATTTAACCAAGTGTATTTAACCAAGCATATTTAATCAAGTTTATTTTATATTCATTAACTGGATGTGTTAAAATGTTATGGAGTTAATATATTATGATAAAAAGGTGATACGATGTCTAACATTTCTCCCCAAAGGTTTCTTTCTTTTCTTATCAGATTATTAATAAAGTAATAAATATTCACCTCTATTTTATTATACTATTTCTGTTATGATAAAAGGCTGCCAACAGAAGAGGTTTTTCTGATTCTGGTGTAAACAAAGGTTTAAGCAGCTACAGTCTGCTTCAGTCTTCTGTTGTACCTTTCCAAGTTTTTTAGGATAAGAACACAACGTCTATATACTGATTACATTTAACCAGCGAATAAAAATTATATTATAGACTTTGATGAAACCATAGCTGTATATTTTGAATCCACAATTGTTTCATGATTGTCACGAAGAACTCATCAGTAAATAGCTGGAAGGTCTAAAAGAGTTTTGTAGAACCAAAACTACATCAGTACATTATTTACCAGATCTACCATTTCTATTAACAGTTTGTTAGCATTTTTCAACAGTTCCCGGTTAAATATCACAGATTCATTGATAATTACCTTGTATTTTCAAGAGTTCTCTCTAAACAACAAGAAATGTTTCCAAAATAACGATTTGGTCCAAGACTCCAAAACTATTTATGTCAAGTAAGTTTAGTAGTCTTTCCAATGAAAATTGTGAAAAAGGCCAAATCTGATTAGCAAAACCAAAATCTTTACCAGTTCTTTTACCATGAATATAACTAAACAGATAATATAATTAGATTGTTTTCAATGCTACCAACTCTATATTATGATCCATTCTATACTAATGGTTTACTCTACTACTAGTCAACTACCGTCAAATGTTATACCATCATCTCACCATCTCTATCCATAATAATTAGCACCACCAACCCTATAACCTTCACTATGTAACAGCTTCTCACTATTCTTAATCCAATTGAATACTACCATTTCGCATATTTTAATCTTTAGTCTATATTTGGGCTTTTCATCACTCTGATGGGCATTCTACGCTGGTTGCTCATATTTGGGTGTAAAATTTTCATGATTGGACGTTTTTCACCAAACGCTTTAATCACCATGGTAACTATCAACGTTCAGTCTCGGTCGCGCTCTATCAAGCCATTGTCTACCGATGAGCTTACTATGGAACTGAAAACGTCGCTGTTGGTCGAGCTATTGAGCTCCGACAACCATTGCTCTGCCAATCGCATTAGGTTGACTCTACTTGGTGCCGATGGAAAGCACTTGGCTTTGGATAACGAAAAGTCTTTGAGCGAGAATGGCGTTCTGGAGGGAACTATGCTTTACGCCAAAGACTTGGGACCTCAGATTTCGTGGCGTACGGTGTTTATTATTGAGTATTTGGGACCTCTTCTCATTTTCCCTTTGATTTACTATACTCCGCAGGTTTATGGATGGCCTTCTCTGACCATTTTAGCACGTACTGCTACGCAAAAAACCGCGTTGGTGTTGGCCATGCTCCATTTTGTCAAGCGTGAGTTGGAAACAGTGTTTGTACACAAGTTCTCCAACGCGACCATGCCTGCGTTCAACATTGTCAAGAACAGCTTGCACTACTGGATGCTTGCTGGATTGAGCATCTCTCTCTTCATCTTTGCTCCCCAGACTCCATTGGCAGTTGCTGCTCGCAACCCATTCACCAAGTTCTTGTTTTACACCAACGACTTGTCAACCGCCAAAATAGCTGCATGCGTCAGTGTATGGATGTTTGCCGAGTTGTCCAACTTGAAGACTCACATCGCATTGAGCAACTTGCGTTCCACAGACTCCAAAAGATACGCCATCCCCTACGGCTATGGCTTTGACTGGGTTGCTTGTCCCAACTACTTCTTCGAAGTATTGGCTTGGTTGGCGTTTGCCGTCTTGGTCGGCAACTGGCTGGCTTGGATATTTCTTTACGTCAGCGCCGGCCAGATGTTTATTTGGGCTATAAAGAAGCACAAGCGCTACTTGAAGACGTTTGGCGATGAGTATAAGAAGTTGCGCAGAGCCGTCTTCATACCAGGTATTTATTAAGCATTTATCTACTCTTTAAACTTTATACAAATGCTATTTACGCAATGGCGTTCGTCTGTAGGCGTATTGTAGCCTTCTCCTTTGAACACATGGCCCAAATGTCCATTGCAATTAGAGCATCGCATTTCCTCGCGAACCATACCGAGCGACGAGTCGCGGTGAATAGTCACCGACCCTGGAATCGCTTCAAAGAAAGCTGGCCATCCACAGTGTGCGATGAACTTGCTCAGCGACTTATACAACGGTTGCTGGCACCCAACACACTCATAAACTCCCTTTTCGCTTGCTGGTGTCTTGGTATACTCTCCCGAGTAGGGCGCCTCAGTGCCCAGTTGCCGTAATACACGGAACTGTTGAGGAGTCAAAACAGCTCTCCATTCGTCTTCTGATCTAGACATTCTACGAACTATTTGAAGAGGAAAAAGGTGGCTTTTCTTAGCAATGCTGAAGCAGCCTGTTCTAAGCATATAGTATACAAATTTTTCAAAGATCTTTTATTAGCAACTGATATCTATATATAAAATGCCTATCGATTTATCTCATAAAGTAGTTGTACTTACCACTCTGGTCGCGAGACTTGTTCTTTGTATCAGTCTTGAAGTCCCACGCAATTTCTATGTCCAATTCTCTGGGGTTTTTAGCGTTAGGTCTAGAGGCAATGCTGCCTTTAATAATATCGCCCTTCTTCAAGTCCAAGACTTGATCCATGTAGAAGATAGTTTGCTTCCAGTGAGTGTACTGGCTCATAGGACCCGTAGGCAACACGACTTGCTCGTCACCAGGGAAAATTGCGTCCCACCATACGACGTAAGCATGGCAAAAGTCGTTGTCGATCGCCTCCAATTGAAACTCGCGGTGGAAAGCCAACTCGTCCTTGGTCACGGTATTGATGTCGAAGTCAAAAAACTTGTGAGGTGTGGTGATCAAAGACTGGTTCTCAACAGTGTCGACCAAGGGTTCGACCATCGCAACCTTGATGAAGGGAGAGTAGTCAAAACCGTAAACGTCCTCCCAGTAATGGATCTTCTCATTCTTGTATTGTCCGTCTTCAATACCAGCGATGTACATGTTGCACTTGTCGGGCAAGATCAATCCTCCGGGAGCCAAATAGCGGTCGCGAGCATATAAAACGGTGTCCAACATGGATTCGTACAATAAGAAGTATCCCATCCACTCAGAAACGATGATATCCACCTGCTTAACTGGCAAGTCAATGTCCTCTAATTTTCCCTGTAACAATGTGATCTTGTCGTCGAATCCGTTGAGGCTGACGATCTCGCGGGCCTTTTCTATGATGTTGGACATATCAACAGAGTATACATGTTTGGCTCCGGCTTTAGCTGCAAACATGGAAAGGATACCAGTTCCACAGCCAACATCCAATACAATCTTGTCTTTGAAAAGATGCTTGTTTTTGTACATAGCCAGACGATAGCTTAATGTCCGCGATGTGTCCTTCAACATTTCCTCATGGATGCCGAAATGGTCATATGAGGAGAAGTAGTGCTGTTCTGTGAACGGCAAGTTAGCTTTGTCGGTAGCTGAGTCGTTATTCTTGGTAGTCTGGGCCATTATGCTAAAAGAAGTGAGTGATGAGCAGATGACACTAGATGCTTCTCTCCAGTTTTTTTTTTGGGATGAGATGAGATGAGATACCATACAAAATAATCAAAATATCTTCAAAGAGACCTCAAAGAGTCATGGAAGAGCCGTAGAAGACACGGGATCATTGGAAAGGATAGTGTTTGGTTGCTTTATATTGAAAAATGGGGAGCGTGGGTATGATGGAAGTTGACGGGGGTTTGCGGCGCTACCATACAAATAGATGCTATACTACCATTACTAGGGTATGTAAAGAGAAAGAGGAAGAGGTGAATGAATGAATGAGTGTATGTGTAACACTTGATGATAAAGAGTATTAAAGCAACAACAATAATAATAAAAGAAGCGGAGGGAAAGAAGAGAAGGAATATGGTAAATTGGTACATTTTGTAGTTTAAAAGAATATTTAGTTTAAGAGGAGAGAGAAGAGATTAAATAGAAGAGATTAAATAGAAGAGATTAAACACTAGAGAACAAATTTAGAAGATAACTTGAATTTTACGTTCAACTTCTTCTTTTGACTTGTTCTTTCAATAGTAAACCTTGGAATTGACTGTTTAGCAATAAATGTTATTCTCAAGGCATATTCATATGTATTCATGGTTATTCATATTGTTCCAAGTATAAAATTATACCAGAAATAATTATATCTAAACATCAAATAAGTCTACAGCTCTATTGATTTCTATTAATCAATACGCTCAAACACTCCTCTTTTCCTATTCTCTCATTTGCTTTACTAAATCGTTATCATATTTTCATACATAATTTCATACATATTCAAGCTCTGAACACTACCTTTTCACCACTGACCTTGTTTTCTTTCAACAATTCCAAGGCAGGGTTGACAGACTCCAAACCAGCAGGCAAAACCTTGAGATTGGATGTTTTGATACTGTCAATGACAGTTGGCAACACCTTTTGCCAGAAATGGTTAAAGTGTTCGACAAGTTCAGGACCTGAGGGGACAAGAGTAGGACCAAATTGCACGTCCTTTCCGAAAACAACGTACGCCAAAGTAGTACCATAGTGAACGCTGCGAGAGTCCTTGGTCTTGATAGCCGAGCCATCCAACATCAACAAGTTGTCAAGATGCACGTTCTCGGCACCTTCAGTCGCATCATAAAGCAGCTGGAAGGTTTCCTTGGTCGAAACAGTATCAAGACCATATACAATATTGTTATTGCCAAACTTCTTGATTTGGTCAACCACGTCGGACTGGTTATAGTCGAATACAGCGTCAGCACCCAAAGACTTCAAAAACTCGTGGTTCTTGGAAGAAGCAGTGGTTATAACCTTCAATCCATAGACAAGCTTCGCAATTTGTATGGCAAGAACACCGGTGCTGGTAGCACCACCCCAGATCAAAATGTACTTGTTGGCATTCTTTTCGCGGTCATAGTCTAAGCCAATAGAATGGGAGAATGAAAGCGCAACAGTAACCAAGCCCAAGGTAACACTAGCAGCTCCCTCGAAAGAGTTAATTACCAGCGCATTATGGAAACCCTCCCCAAGCTTTTCTTGCGAGATCTTCTTGGGATCGTATTTGATGACACTGGCGGTGTCTAACACTGCGTAGTCAGCAAAAGCTCCTTGCTGAGCTGATACATTACCGCGCATAAATGCTGAAACGTAGTCTCCCTTGGCGAATCCTTTCACCTCTGATCCAACTTCCTCCACGATACCGCTTACATCACTGCCGCTGATTGAGCCCTCTGCACCAAGTCCCCATTGAATATGTTTCCAGTCAGTAGGATTGACAGCGTAAGCGACTGCCTTGATCACTAATTGAGATGGCGAGGCCTTGGGATAGGGTACTTCTGCGATCTTGGTCAATTGACCGGCTTGAGGAGCCAATGTTAAAGCAGCTTTCATTTGAGAGGGTGACATTGGAATAGATTTGTAGATATTGGATATAGAATGGATTACAGCAAGAAGGATTTGATGCTTCTCTTTATATATACATTTCAGCCTTTAACCTGGCATTGTTGGATTACTAACACAGCCAATCATTGACTGAATGGGAAGCTGAGATGGAATAAGGTTGCAAGGACATTGTATGGTTGCTGAGTAATCCCGGAAAAGAGCTTCCACATGTTTTTCATTATGATATTGCGCTTGAGGGGCAATAAGATGGCTTGATTGCTCTGGCGTGTGGAGAGTATAGTTTTTTCTAGAATGTCGTAGAAGCATTTGGTAAGAGCTGATGTTATGAAGAAGTCAAGTAGATGGTGATTAGGGGTAAAAAAATGAGAATGAAAAGATAAGATGAGAGGTGAGAGGCGAGAGGTGAGAGCTAAGAGATGGGAGGATTGTAATATAGTAAGCAATATATATTGTTTGTAAATAATGTTTGAGTAGTAGCTGGTTTAGAGAGTCAATAATGGATTGAATAAATGATTAGTGTGTAGAACAAAGTGGTGAAACGGTTACCGAAGAAGGTGAATGAAACAAGATAAACAAGAAAAACCCGATTGTTTTACAATAACAATAACGCGATTTTGGTGAGTAAATAGTAGAAGTGGATAGTTTTATAATATTTCAATGATATAACGAACAAACACTAGACAACGAATTCCTTAACCGGTCGCAACTTACAAATTTAATGATAATCCTTGTTCATTCATTAATATATATATATTTATACATTAGCCATCAACATATCATACATCTTGTTCACAATAAAACCACTGCTTTATCATGCCTTTTTCCTTTTGATTTACATATAATAAAATAATTCATACAAATTCACGGTATATAGGTCGTGTTTCGTTAATGGCTTATTTTTATTGATATTAGTGACTTTTTATATATTTACTAAAATAAAAGTCACTGTCAATTCGAAACCATCATTTGTACATATATACAATACCTTGCCTAAAATCAGTAACCATCTGTTCACAAAACATCGCTTTTTAATGGCTTATATTTAGTGCATTGTTGTAGATATTATTAAATGCTAATTTCTTCAAATAACTCAGTCTTGGCCATTGCCTTTATAATTTGTCTTGCTGTGTGCTACAATAAATATTTAGCACTTCAGTTTGACCCAATTAGAGGAAATCTCTTTGACACTTCATTCCTTTGGATATTTTGTAGTACCTGGAGGTTACATAATTTTATCAAAAAACATCAAATTATACTCAAGTAAATAAATATTAGCATTTTTCAATAATTATAAAGTTCGTTTCTGTCTCAACCTCAAGCCGCCTAGATACTTCTAAGCATAACCAACGAAGATTGAAAAAGTGCTTTACTCAGTGTATCAGTGCTGTACGTATTATGCACCCATTTTTTTCAAAAAGGGCTATTAAAGACACCGGAATAATCGCTGATTTCACACCTACTGCTGTCTGATTCTATTGCGAATAAGATGACAGACACCTGAAGCCATAATGCTTACGCCCAACATTACTACCAACATCATGTTGGAGTATTTGTAAAGACGAGCTTTATCTTCTGGCCAGCCGCTATAAAGCGCATAGGTTGCCGTTACAGATCCCAAATTACCCAAGCCGCTCACTAAAGCAGCACTAACAGCAACACCAACGTCTCCATAACGAGGTTGGAAAATCTCAGCCGACCATGACATGCAAATTGGTACAGTGGGACCCAAACCAAATCCAGCAATTAATAAACCGGCATACTTGTTCCACGGTCCATGTGCAAATGTAGTTACAAACATACCAGTCATGATAATACAACATGCCAATGAAAAGATCAAAGCACGGAAACGCTTGAGTTTGTCGGCAAAGGGGGTAATAAGCAAAATTCCAGCGAGATCAAAGAGCCAAATAGGAGCATACAATAAAGATACATCAACTGAAGACAATGTTGGATTGTTAGCAGAAATAATCGTGGTCCCGAATACAGCCAAGCCAAACCCAGTACCAACGACCCCAAAGTACATGATTATTAAAGGCCATATGCGTAAATCAGTGATGATTTCCCACACTTCCTTCCATCCCCATTCGATTACTTTATGGCGATGCTCAAGATCCCGCCTATGTAATTCTCTTTCTTTCTCATTCAACGGGTGGGGTGATTTCACAAACCTGTGGTACACAGCCAAAAATTTGTTCTCTTCCTCTGCTTTGGGTGATTTGAATGGACGATCTGGTAACCACCAAAACAACAGCAAACCAACAGTTATAGTAATAACACCATAAATCAAGTACATCCATTGCCAACCAGTGTATCCCTTTACACCATCCATTTTCTGGATTCCAGCACTTACCAAACCCGATACAGCTGCTGAGATCTGCGCTGCTGTAAAGTAGTATCCAATTCTTCTAGTAGAACGTTCATTTGGGTACCAAAGCGAGATGTAATAACTCATTCCCGGCCATGTTCCAGCACCCACAACACCAGACATAAACCGAATGGCAATTAATCCTTGACTATTGTGCAACACATGGTAGCAAGTATACACCAACCCTACTGTGGTAACGATTCTAGCCAACCATGACTGAGGGCTTACTTTTGTCATAATCAAATTCATTGGAACATCAAAGATGATATAGCCAACATAATATAAAGCCGAGGCAGTAGAAGTATCTTTCGAAGTCAAATTCAACTCCTGGATCAATGAATGACCCTGGGACCTATTCATTGTCAAGGTATTTCCATATGCACTGGATCCAAACGATGTCAAAAAGTACATACACCATAATGCTGGAACAATTCGAATATCCAACTTTCTATAGATACGGTCCAATGCTTTTTGATCCAAGTCGGAATATTCCGTAGAGATTGAGTGTTCTTGATCATCAAATTCACCCTTGGAATAGCGTGGTTCCGATTCAGTGTTGTCAATGTTTGCAAAAGACATTATATAATGAGCAAAGTGAAAGCTATCTTAATAAACGAATATCCATCTCCTTATATAATTCACAGATTTTAAATGTATGTGCCGCCTTGGTGCCAACAGACTATCTTTTTGGGTCCGATGATTATATTAGCTTTTTTTTTTGACTACTGAGTCGCTTGGGACTTTGTTCAAAATGACTCAATAGTCATCGAGAGACAAATAATCTGTAATCTGGTTTCCCGTTATGTATTGTGAATCGCAAAACATACATATCAAAAACTAGAACAGGCATACGGCGATTTTGTTAATAGTAATGTGTAGCGCATTATTGGGGTGCAACTCGCAGCTGTTTGCCAATATTGTGCGATTGCAAGTATTTTAGTCAACCAAGTGTTGGGGCTTACTTAATGCCAACACTAATTTTTAATAGCTAAGGACTATTCCAGGTATTTTCCTAAAAATATTTTAGGGTTAACTGGGCTTAGGGCTTGTTTAAGCTCGGGGTTTAAAGTGGTATTAACTTTGTGCTAATATGATTTTAAATCCGATCATCTCAACTTTATAGCTAATTTGGGTATTTTAGTTTTGGTCTCCAAGCTTCAGATGCTTTCCAACAGTTCCTTCAATACCTCAATAGTAGTTTGGGCAAACTGAACGCTCTGTGTAACACAAAAGCTATGTTCTATTCCCAAGGACAATTTGTCAAGATCAAAAGTAACGTTTTTGTTTCCATGGTACCTGGCAATGATATGGTCTCGGGTCTTGTCACTAACCCAATGGTCTTTAGCTGCGTAAAAAGTCCACAATTTAGTGTTTGACGCGAGCTCGTTAAAGTACCAGTCATTAACCTGCTCATCCCCACAAATCAACTTGACCTCATCAGAAGCCAACATTAAGGACTGCTTGATGATATTATTGGAGCTTACGAGTTTGTGTGTCGCTATCACAGAATTCTTCACACTTTCACCTGTTTTCGCATCGGACAGAATGGGCCCAGAAACAATCCTTAAGGTGATAATTTTATTTATTAACCCAGGCGTCAAGAGAAACCGAAATAGCGTCGCAAAAAAGACTGCAATCTGTGCGATTGGTAGCCAGTTTACCAAATACGTGAGCATTACCCCTGATGGGGACTTGCCAATGTCCATGATTGTAGGACAAATAAACCCGCTAAACCTTATAGAAAACATGCCTTTTATTTCCTCATCCTCTAAAAGCTTGCGAATCACTCTCTGGACCACCCAGGAGCCGAGTGAGTGGGAAAGAAATAGCAAATCAACGCGTTTTGACTCGCTTTTGCTTTTTTCAAGAATGAGCTCCTTAATTATACAGTGCTTGTGATTCACCTGGTCATCCAAGTTAAAGTAACGGAATTCTCTTGGCTCCAGATATTCCCCATCTGTGGTGAGAAAGCCAGCATGGCTGATACAAAATACTTCAAGAGAGGGCAACTGGTCTTGAATAATGCTAAGATATGTGGCATAGTAGTCAACTAGTCCAGGGTTTCCTGGAATGAGAATCAATATTGGTAATACCTCTGAGTTGCTGACGAGTGCAGGATTATGAAGAACCGAGGTGACTGGCTGCTTAGGATAGGTTTTTATACTCATGGCTCTCAATACAAGGTCTCGTTAAGTTGGTGGGTGGCGGATTCCCTATATATTTTTCGGGCTCAGTTTTGGCAATTACAGGGGGTATGCCTTGGCTAGCGAATCCCAGCCAATGTTTAAATATATAGAGAATTGAAAGCTTATATATAGATAGATATACAGTTATTTTAGCTAGCCTCAGTTATTTACCTGGAACTCAAAGTGGTTGACAGAGGCTTCAGATTTATCTCTCAATTCATCTGAGTTTTGAATGTCGCGTTCATAATAGTTGAGATTACCATGCTTATCCAAAAGAATAATAGTTTGGGTTCTAGTTCCATAGTAACGGCCTAGAGTCATGTGCTCATCATCAGATTGGAATTTTGTGTCTAAGGGAGGAACGAATACAGAGTTTTTTGATCCAAGAATAAGCAGTTCCAAATCGGTTTTATCAGTAAAGTCATAGGTGTTGTGACTGAGTATTTCAAAACAACCTTCGACTAACTCTTTTTGTGAGAATTTGGCAGACTCTTGCATCAATTTGTGAACTAAATGCTCACCTATGTTTACCCGAGGCCACGGGTCATTGTAGAGCGAGTTTGATAAGCCAAATGTAGTTTTCAAGGCAATGCTATCTTCTGATCCATTTCCCGCAGTGTTAAAAACTTTGGTTCCATTTCCTCGGTTACTCATAATGCTCAAAGGAGAGATTCTCTGGGTCAGAGGATCCACGTCCAAAGTTCCATACAACAATGAAAAGCCACCTACTTTCTTGAGGTCTTCCCCATGTTCCTGGGAAAAAGAGCGACACCAGGTTTCTGGGTCTTGTGTGCTTTCGAGGAAGCTCAAGGGCAACATACCGCGCGATAATGGACTTATAGTTGCTAGTATAAGTTAGTTTTCTGCTTTAGTACTTGGGTGAAAATTTATCAAGTTGTACATACTGTTTTTGCCAAATTCGTGGTAGTTAACAAGCACGGCAAGTCTTCCTGTAGTAGTCACTCCCATCCATGTTCCATGCGCCGATCTTCCCATGTCCAATGGCGTCAAAATTTTGACTCCATTGTCCAAGGTACGAAAGTGTGCTAACTTTGTGGGGCGTCTAAAGAACTCATCACGGTTTGATAAAAGAATAAATGGATATTCTGGATGCTCGGTGGTTGCAATAGAGATGCACATTGAAGAGAGTGAGTCCTGGTCAAAATATTAACGAACTCGTCCTTGAAGTACTATAAATATACGAAAAGATGAGTGGTATGACCCATTCTACCAGCAACGATTTCAGTTTTTGTGGGGTGCAAAACTGGCAACCAAGGTTGATAAAAGCCCCGACAAATGATATGACACTTTGCTTTACGGTTTGGTGTTTTTTTTACTATGGTTTTTTAAGAAATCTAGAAATACAAAAAGCCACCGCTAGCAAATGAGCTCTGTGTGTATTTTTAGGCTCTAAAGACTAAGTCTTAGCCGTGTGTCCTTGTTTAGTACAAAAAAATCACATAGAAAACAGATGGTGACTAGCAGAAAAATCAAAGAAACTAGACAATGATATTCAAACTATCAAAAGTTATAAACTGTAGATAACAGAAACCTGCTACCAACATGGAATACTTTGTTACTCATCTTTTGGTACATATAGCAATGTTAACTAAGAATCATTTGATTTTGATCCTTGCTTACTTCTTATTGCTTAGCGAGGTATCGTAATTTTACAGCAATAGGCGTATTTATATACACACCAGAAATTTGCAACCAAACATTACGTTTTTCCTTCAATTAACAAATTATTTATTGACCACTATACCCTGCCAAAATAATGGCACAATGAGCTATGAAGACCTTTCCTGAAGATTTTTGGATAGCCAACAAGCAAGTTTTTGAAAAATTGCATAAGCCAAGGCATACGCAGATGTTTCAAAAGAAAATTTTAATAAAAAAATAATAAAAACGGGTGCCTGAGCGAGTTATTTCACATTAATTTCCTGCCCACTTCCGAAAGATACATCTCCGAGTAAACTGTATTCTTCGTCCAAAGGCTCCTTGATTGCTTTAATATTTTTCGGAACAGCTTGATACTCCTGATTATTCTTTTTACTAAACTCCCATGAATATTCAGCATCGACATCATTGTTCTGATCGTTCTTTGAATCCACATCGCTATCGTAATCTTGAACTGATGTCTCTATTTTCTCGAGTCCCATGATGGCATACTCGCTATCATCTTCCATATAATCCATGTGTTGTTGTTGTTGATGATGATGTTGTTGTTGTTGCTGCTTCTCTTCATCTCCTTCTTTTTCTTTTTCTTCTCCTTGTTCATGTTGTTGCTGTTGTTGATATTGCCGCTGGGTTTTGACAGGTTTTGGAGTAGAAGGGGGGTATATAACCGGTGCATCTGTCTCAAAACCTGCATTATTTTCATTTGCGTAATTCCCAAGATAGGCACTTGGATCTGACAAAGTGGGCTGAAGTTCTTCAGTAACCTGATCAAGTGGCCGCACCAAATTACCCAGTCCATCGTATATATTTTCTTTCATGAAATCATGTTCATATCCGTCATCAAAATTGTCAAAATTATGATTTTCAGGGTGCCGATGCGGGTGAGGAAGAAGAGCATTAGCAATAGGTGTGACTAAACGTCCCTTGATAGGCAAATCAATTTTAGTATTGGAGCAGGTTTCAAATGGTTTATTCCCCACCAATAAGCCCATTGTAGCTTTAGCTTCCCTTAAAGCCTCTGTCTTGGCTTGTTTGTTGTGCACCCTCGCTGGTTCCTTGTATTCAGTAGCCACAATTGAGTTTCTAAAAAAGGGCATTCGGCAAAGAGCATCCGCCAGTGATCTCAATTCAGGGTTCCATGTAAGACAGGCTGTGACCACCTCTCCCAATTCAGCATGAATAGGGTTGGGTAATATGTCTTGGATTTGTACTCCTGGTTCTGGAGGAAATGCAAAGCCAAGTGTATTCACTAAGACATGAGCTTCATCCCAATATCCGCCCAAAGGCTTCAGATTAATATAGCCGTCGGAATTCTCTACTGGCAATGTGGGTGAGCCCATAATCCTTAAAATCCTCCATATCTGGTCAAACTCGTTAGAGCCAGGAAACAACGGCAAGAAATTTGCAACCTCTGCCGCAACTGCACCAAATGCCCAAATATCAATTGGACGTGAATATTCACCTTGACGCAATAAGATTTCAGGTGATCTATACCAACGAGTCAGTACATATCCAGTGTAAGGTCTGGTATTATGAATATGGCGTGCCAAACCGTAATCTGCAAGTTTCACCACAAAGTTGTCGTTTTTACGATGTGGGGGAACCGCATCTTTGGACCCATAGTAATGCTGAGTCGGCATAACCAAGATGTTTTCAGGTTTAACATCCCTGTGAAAGTAATTGTGTTTATGAATATGGCGAATAGCACACAAGATTTGACTCAAAATACTCCTCAACGTAACAGGCGAGAAGTGAACTGATTTTCTAGCTTTCATCAACTGATAAAGGTTTTGATTCATAGTTTCCATCAGGATATGGAGTTGAAAGTGAATATCATCAATAAACATTTCATATATCTGTACCAAGCATGGATGAGAAGGAATAGACAAGATGAACTTGACTTCCTTGACTCTGGTATAATCACTTAGCCGCCCTAATCGTTTTTTCATCGTTTTAATAGCCACCAAGTTTGTAGGGTTCGGCTGCGTATCCACAAGAGGATCCATCATTGTACCTCTCTTATAGAACTGACTTTTCAAAAGCTCTAAGCGGTTAAGACGAAACTTGGCCAATTCAACCGACCCAAAACTCCCATTTCCAAGGTTGCTGATTGATTGATATTTGGAGTGATAAGATAGTAAAGGTAGCTGTTTCGGTGGTGTATGAAAATCGAGTGGCACCTCGGTTGGCGAATTCATTATATGCGACTGCTCTCTGTATTACAACTAGGATGTGTCTTGTAATACCTCTCAAGATGTGTTTTGGGCGCTAAACAATTCAAAAAAATTGCTGCTAAACCGCTCAAAGCCGGTTCAAAAAATTCCTTAGGTGTCGAAGAAGGTTCTTAGTTTACACAAGGTGTATATTCTACTTACCTAAGTTACTCAGGTATAATAAGTGCAGAAGAAGAGGTGTATTTAAATTAAATTTGGGGTTTGTGTTTGTGGTCAATGAAGGGTTGATTTTTTGCAGCAAAAATTTCTGCGGGCAAAATTGTTTGAGTGTGGTAGACCACACAGCGTTGTAGCAGATAACAGAAGAAAGTGACAATATCACATAGATATGAGCTTATAGTCCGTTTATTTATGTCATATATATGAATAGAAGAGATTGTGTTTGACGGAAAGCCCGTTTTTTAGAGATGAATATAGTCTGTATTGACCTTGAGACCGTCGTTTTCGTCTTCACTGGAAGATGCAAGATGTATATCACTCTCAGAATCAGAAACGCTAATCTCAAATTTGCAGTTTTCTTTAAAGGTGTTGGAAGATGTTTCTGTGTCAGTGGCAGCTGCAGCAGAAGTCGTAGTAGAATTATCATCTACATAAAAATCGTACCTTCCATCACCAGGAACATCAAATAGAGCCAGGGGTGGAACATTGTAGCTGTTGATTATGATTCTCTTGGGAGGAAGTTCTTTATCGTCGGATACAACAACGTCATCCTCGGGTTTGTGAATGTACTTGTTGCTGGGTGTTGCCATTTGCTCCTGTATTCTCTTAGTATATGTATGTTTTAAAGTGCATGATGCCTCTCGAGGGCATTTTGAGTCCTCCTCAAAATCAGGGCATGTCCACTGATGGATAAAAGGGCATCTTAAACCACGCTCACAATATCCGCCAACTGCAAAAGGTCGGCATGTCCATACTTCATACTGGGGTTCGTCATAGTGTGGCGGCTTGTGATGAATGAAGTAGCATGATGAATTACTGCACTTGTTTTCTAAAAAGAAGCGGCAATAAGGAGTATTGTGCTCGTTACTTGTGTGAGAGAGTAAGCATTCTTTAGAATGACAATTATCTAGAAAGTACTGACGACAAACACGGATACGTGAAGTGTCATGCGCGTACTTGCATGTTGAACCTTTCTGACAGATACCTATAATTGTTATCGAAAGATCCGAAACAAACATTTCGAATTGTTAGTATTTGGTCTTGGTTGTAGAAAACAAAATCATACTCACCTGTTCGTGTGAAATAGCGACACTGCTCTAATAAAACACTGGCTCGCTTGTTAGTAATAGTTTCAATGGAGACATACTGCTTTTCTTTCCATTTAATGTTACGTACTTTCTGCGCCTGTTGGCACACCGAAGAGCAGAGCCCTTTCGTATATACTTGTTATCATTCCAAACAACCTCTTCAGGCTTAGATTTGAAATCATAAACACTCAAGGGGATCAAGCGATTACCCCATTTGGTTACGGCAAACTTGTCGCCATCAATCATAACTCGGTCGCACCCATCTGTCTTCATTAAGTTAGCCGCAATCGTGGATTTCATCATATTCAACCTCTGCTTCTCTAGCATCTTTTCTCGGAGGGCTAGCTGCTGCGCTTGAATTTTCTGGTGGTTCACCACATCTTTCTTGTAGTTTTCTGTATTCACAAGAGTCATCTTGCCGCGGCTAATTTGAGTGACATATTGCATACCGCCAGTGCTTCCACTTATATCCAGAGTATTGTTTTCCGACTCATCATGGGATTCAGGAGGTGTCGCATTGTTGGTAAACACAAGACTCATGTTGCGATGTGTTCCACCTTTAGAATAAGCTGCCGCTGCCGCTGGCACTGCCGCTCTAATCCCAATACCACCTCTTCCGCCTCTTCGAATACCACCTCTACTCCATCCTCTTCCACTATAATTCTGAAATCTACCACGGATGGCCCCACCTCCACCACGACCTCGAAACCCGTCTCTTGAAGCGTAGAATCCACGATTTGGGGGCAAATAAGGGCTCGCTCGCAGCAGCAGTAACTGCTGCTGCTGCTGCTGCTGCTGCTGCTGTTGCTGTTGTTGCAACGCTATGGCCTTCTTTAAAGCCGCAATTTCAGCATATTTGGCTTTGAAAGCTGCCTCGTCTGGTATACTGTCATCTGCCATTACTCAACGCTATATACCGTTATTCTATTGCTCAAACTCACTTGGTCTTCTCAACCAGAGATGAGCCTCATTAGAAAAAATCTGGTATATGCTCCAGTGACCATTACTCATAACCCTCATATATAGAATATGGCATAGCAGTATTCAACTTTTTGAAGTTCAAGACATACATATAGATGAACTACGCAAAACTTAGAGACTACGCAATAAGTGCTGTTGGTAACCTTATACCCCTTGATACAGAGTCCTGTCAGGAATTGGTGAACTACTCGTTGACATTAGGTAGTGACTATGAGATTGAAAACCATTATTCAAACTTGCTAGGGCATAGCCCAGACTCTTTGACATTTATATCAACATTTCTCAAGCTTAAACATGAGGAGGACAAGGCTCGAACAAAAAAGGAGGCGAAGAAAGACCCCAAAGACCCCTTGAAGGGAGGAAGTTCTTCTAATGCATGGTCGTCGACCGAGGATCATGCCACACCAAAGACTACCAAGGGAAGGTTACAAAGTAATACTACATCAAAGACGACGTCGGAATTGCTTGAAATCAAGCCGTCGAATCAGTTGTCAACACAAAAAGCCAAGAAAACAAGCAAGAAGAATGTGAGCAACTTGAAGGATATTGAAGGGGTATTGAATGAATTGGAGCTTTTGAATTCGCCTGCCAAGAGTGAGGTTAGACGGAGCTGTAATTGTATGGCTACAAAGCATCCTTTATTTGAGTTAGCACCCAATTGTTTAAACTGCGGCAAGATTATCTGTGCCAAAGAGGGATTACAGCCTTGTTCGTACTGTGGACACGATTTGCTATCGTTTAAGGATAGAACAGATATTATTGACGTTCTTCAGCAGGAAAAGAACGTCCTTCTCAATAAGCAAGAAGACCTCAAAAATAAGAGATTACAGGAGCAGCAAAATACACCGGTTAAGCCACCAAAGAACAAAGTTGTTGTTAAGCTAAAGGCTGGTGAAAATTTATGGGAAGCACAGGATAGAGCATTGAAAAAGGTGGAGGCAGAAAAGAAGCTTTTACTTGAATCTGAAGAAAAGAGGAAAAAGGAGCAAGAGGAAGTAGAGAAGCAAATAAAAGAACTTGAGCACTACGAGAAAAGCAAGCAAGTGAATCAAGATTTGGAAAAGGCCCAAAAACAGTTAGAAACATTGCTCAACTTCCAGGATACTGGTGCTGAGAGAACACGAGTAATAGATAATGCTGCAGACTATGAAATGCCTAGTACTAGTGGAAATATGTGGCTATCGCCCATAGAGAGGGCGTTGCAACTAAAAAAGCTGCACAAGCAGTTGCGAAAGCAAGAAGAATTGCAAAGTTCTCGCACAGGAAGAGGAAACAAATCTGTTGAAATGGTTATCAAGAATGGGAAAGTGACAATGGTAGAAAGGGTGCGGTCTACTAACGATGATTCCCAATTAGATAAAGACGACGAGGACATCAAAAACTTGGAAGAGGAGATCAAAATGAATAAAATGCAAAATGAGAAAAACTTAGCCAAGAATACGTGGAACTACGAGGCGGACAGGCAAAAATGGGAAAAGCCTGTATATATGGGCACATCACCATCAAAGGCTTCCGAAGTGGCTACACCAAAGGCCAGAGTACAATTTACATTTGACGCTGAGCAAAATGAATTGCTAGTATAAATTTAGTCGTAAATTCGTTTATATATGAATGCAAAAATTTCTTCTTGAAAAGTCAACACTATCGCCTATTTCTCATCCTCTGCTTAAACTTTTTAGACCTTGGGTCATTAATTTTAAGTCTTTGGAAATTGAGGGCTCGTGGTTTGTGGCCAGTTTTATTGAGTGGCCTCTTATACTCTTGGTCTGATTCTTCAGACTCAACGTCCGAGTCCTCTTCTTCAGATGCAATGTAAGCTCTTAATCGGTCAGCCTCTGCCGTTTCTAGCTTATCCATTTCTTCATGAATATCTTTTTCAATAAGTTCATCATCTTCATCCACATCAAATCTAGCCTTTATTTTGAATCTTCTGGTGGTTCTCTTTTGGGTGAATTTACGCTTACGCTTCAATTGAGGTGCTGATGTATCTAATTGCTCCCCTGTTGACTCCTCGCGCATTTTATCCATCACATTCTGTTCTCCTGCAAAACTCCGGCCATTAAAAATCTCTTCTTCTTCATACAAGTTACTTTCTTCCCTATTTAAAGAATTTTCCTCTTGTATTGATTTAAAGTCGTTGAAGACGTCTGATAGCTTCTTTGTCAAAAAGCGATGTGTTTTTAGCGGGGATGGGGATACCAGGAAATCAAAAGTGGAGGCAGGCTTGGTTGGAGTAACAATATCAGACTGAAAGCTTGTTGATGCCGAGCCCGGCAAGGGCGAAGAGGAAATTTCTTCAAATGCAACATTTTGTGGTTGAAACTCAAATCTACGATTGTTCCTAGCCAAATATTGAGGTGTTTTTGCAGTAAGATCAGCAACATCATCTTTTCGGGTGGGTGTTAAGGGAAGTACATCGAGTGATGCAGAAAGTAGCTTTTGCGACAAGCTTCCGCTCTTTTGTGTACTTCTACCCACAGATAAATTCGGGTTGATTTTGTACACTTTAGTTGGTGTTTTGAATTCTTGAGGCGTGTATTGTATGTTAAAGCCTTGTGATGTGGGCTTTATGTCATCAGAATCTTGAGGTGTAAATTGTACATTATTAGAACACTGTGGTGTAGAGTTTTTGTTTCCAGAATCTTGAGAAAGAGATTGTATGTTTTTCAAAACCTGCCTGCCTTTCAATGGAGAAGAGTCCGGTGGTGTTAATGTAAAGTCAAAAATCGAAAGAACCTTGCCGTTTGCCTGAGGAGTTGGTCCTAATTCTGCCTTAATGCCTTCCTCTGCATCCTGTATCACCAGCTCTTTTTCATGAGTTGAATCTTTACTATGATTTCTATGCTTATCAATATCCCCAAGCTTCGGTTTAGTACTTATTTTTGAATCTGCCTCCTTAAGACTTCGGTAGGCTTTGTATAACTTATATATCTCGGGATCCAACTTTATAACCAGTTTTGAAGGCAATTTGTTGTGAGTTTTTTGAAATTGGTGTTCCCAGCTTTTG
This sequence comes from Wickerhamia fluorescens, assembly GCA_001599155.1. Taxonomy (NCBI): domain Eukaryota; kingdom Fungi; phylum Ascomycota; class Pichiomycetes; order Serinales; family Debaryomycetaceae; genus Wickerhamia; species Wickerhamia fluorescens. The sequence continues at coordinate 451,503 of BCGE01000007.1, read as the reverse complement.
ATACGACGTTTGAGTTGGAGTAACTCACATTCCGCCAGTGCAGACAGCATGCCAAAGGGTTTAACTCTTCAAAATGAAGCGTATGGCTCAGTTATATATATATATATAGACGCGTCGCGCCGAAAAAAACCATCACCAAAAAAAGTACTATATACAGAATTTAGTAGTAGATATTATCTACAAATGTCTTTATACTGGTAAAACCCTTAGAGTTATTGCCGTCACCCAAGATTTCCAAGATCTTGTTCATAGCTGTAATGAACGCTATTCTCTCTTTGTTGACAAACTTATGGCCTTTTTTTTCGTTAAAATCGGCGATAAAACAGGATCCAGGCGAAGAAGAGTTGTCCCAGTAATTGTATATGAAATGAGCAGCAGCACCTTTGTCCCCACGAATAGCAAGGTAAACAGCCAATCTAACCCATTTTGTTAAGGAATTATCGACTGGTTTGTCAATAGAGTCCAAATTAAGCAATCCAAAGGACTTGTCCCATTGATCCCAAAACTTTTTCCAATCACCAGCGTTTCCAAGAGTGAAGAGTACCATTTCCTTATAAGACAAAGTAGGCGAATTGCCAAATGTTTTGTTGTAATAGGATATTAAGTGCAAATAGTCACGAGCTCGATTCTTTGCAAGCGAGATGAGCTGACCTGTCTTTTGAGGCACAGAGTCCGCAAGTTCATGTGTAATAAATGTATCGATTGAAGTGTGTCCCATGAACTCGCCATTTGCATCAACAAACGTCAAGCGCCACAATAAGGGGATAAAATCAGGATGACTGAGCGGATCGACGTTTTTAGAAAAACAAAGCATACGTGAAATGAAACATGATACCCTATCAAACATATCATCCGCATGCTCTCCCGCTGTACGCGATAAAATCAATTTGTTTGTCTCAGAAGAGTCTATCAATAATGCCATGTAAAAAACAATATCATCAATTGCTTCTTTATCCATATTCACAGCAGGGTCCAAAGCCAACTTGAGTGATGCATGCTTTTCAAAAAGAGTCTGCTCAACCATTGTAAGAGACACCAATGTAGGATCTAGCTGATGCAACAACCCATAAAACCTAGTTTTTTCTATATGGTCTTGGATTGTGTTGAGAGGTTCGTTGTCGACTCTTTGCTTGTAAGCTTGTAGTTTCACGAGCGGCAAGTTTGCATCTTCCTTAGTGAACTGAGCGTAAATAGCAAATACTGGCAGTTTGATTTCTGACCTAGCTTGGGAATAAGAAGAAAAATTCCTGCGTTGCATGGCAAATGGAGTCATGGTATGGTAGTGTCTTTTTATGCCAATGAAGATATCATCTGAGTCTTCACCCCAATTATCACCCAGCAGATACTTTGGCACATCCTCTTCTCTGCAATACATTGTTTCCAATCCCAACTCATCCCTTCTTTCCTGAGTCAACATGTGTATGAAAATGCCATCAACCTTTGTATCACACAAGACCCAGCTGTTGGGTGCTCGACCATAATCATTATCAGTGGCCATAGGCCCTTTCTTAGCTCTACGAATCAAACGACGACGGGCAGCAGGACTCATACCCGCAGAGACCATTCCATCTATAGGCGCAAGTATATCATGGTTGTGCTTAAGGTGTATTCTCATCTCGGAAGCCGCTTTAAATATATGCTTCTCGGATTTGCCTGTACTAACAATAATATAACGAGCAACTCCATTTTTGCTGCTATTTGGGTGATCTTCAGGTAACACTGACATATCAAACAAGGCAATGTCACGTAATCCGTATTCATGGCCTAGCAAGTTTATGAATTCTTCAACTGAAGACGGTGCATTTTCCGGGATTTCTGGCAAAACAACAGTTGTTTTCTGACTTAATTCTGAAGATAGGTCTTCACGCATATACCATGGCACCAGACTGATTCCACTCAAAGACTCACTATTTGATAATTCAGAACCTTTCAGTTCTTGCTCTTGTGGTATGGGTTCATTTTTCAGTGTGCTTTTCAATGTACTATCTAATGTACTATTCGATCTAGTGCTTTGAAACCTCTGCACAGATAATCTTTGTTCGCTCCGTACAAGAGACTTGGCAACGTTTCGCCAGTTCCAAAGCGCCCGTCTTTGCATCATGGTTCTTGTAGTTCTTGCCGTTTTCTCAATGAGTGTAAAAATCTTTAGCTAGACAAGATCACGTGAAAATCTGAAAATCTAGCCATATCACTTACAGTAGTATATAACTACCAAGAGTGCACCTAAATGTATTAGTTTGGCTGTATTATACGACGAGGATGATGTGTGGAAATTAGAAGTTTATATATTTTGAACCTGAGCCAAATTAAGAGAGTTTTAATGGTTTCAAACCCTTTTTTTGATTGCCTTTTAAATATCTTGTTCAATATGCTAAAGGCTTTACAAAGAAAGAAAGAGAGCGTGAGAGAAAGAGAAAGTTCTACAAAAGAAGCTACAAGAGATATATTCCGTATATATATATATATTACTCGCTTTGTATCTACGTAAAAATTCTATCGTATGTATAATGTTGGCGATTGTATAGTGTCTGGGGATAATTTTTGCAATGGACTTTTTTAGGACATCTCATCGCAGATACTTCAGGTACAGTAAACGAATTCATAATGGCCAAGTTGGTGCACAATGTGCAGAAAAAACAGCATAAGGAGCGTTCCCAGACGCTGGAAAGAGCACGGTTTGGTTTGTTGGAAAAGAAGAAGGATTATCGGTTGAGAGCAGCAGATTATCATAAGAAGCAGGCTGCGTTAAAGGTATTGAAGCACAAGTCCAAGGCATACAATCCAGATGAGTATTATCATGCAATGACCAGTCGGAAAACCGATGATCGCGGAATCATGTTGGCGGATCGCGGAAATGAGACATTGTCAGTTGACCAGGTCAAGTTGTTGAAGAGCCAAGATGTTAATTATGTTCGAACTTTACGGTTAAACGAATTGCACAAAATTGAAAAGTTAAAGAAAGACTTGGATTTCAAGGCATCTGGTAATCATACAGTATTTGTCGACTCAGTTGAAGAGCAACAAAACTTGACTCCGGAACAATTTTTCAATACAGACTCTAGTCTTTTGGACAAGCGCGAGAATAGATTGAAGTTGAGCCAATTACAGACCAACGAGCTGTTGGTGAAACAGACTCCCTTAGATGCAGAAGAGCTGTTGAAGGCAAACAAAGAGAAATTAGCACAGTACAATTTGCTTGAGAAGAGATTAAAGAGAGAACGCGAGTTGAGAGAAGTCGAAGAGAGAATGGAAAATACCAGAGAGTTGATGAAGAAGGGAAACAAAAAGAAGATTGTGGATAGCACAGGAAAGGTCCTGTTCAAGTGGAAAACTCAGAGAAAACGTTAAGTTAGGTTTCGTTATTTGTACATTATTAAGACATACTGCATTCTTTTATTGTGACTTTTTATTGTAATTTCAATGCGCCTCTTGCAATTATATTTATTTAATTAACTAATTTGCTTCTAATAGCCAACTCTCCTCTTCCAGAAAACCCTTTTTTATAAGTCTCTCCTCTCTAATTCTCATTATGCAAATTCGTATTAAGATAGTCCACGAATAATGGAGTGATTCTGGAAATGTCAACACTCCGCATTCGGTTCAACATAATATAGGTTCTCCTTATTCTCTGCAATTGAGCTGTGCTAACCAGAACAGCAGGCATCTCTATATATAAATTGGACTCTCGATCCACAAGCACCTCTCCACCTACCGGCATGAGCTGTTGGTGCTGGATTACTTTGGCAAGCACAAACTGGGTTTGTCTATCCAATTCTTGCATGAAATTGTTACCTGAAGTAGGCTTGACCAAGGTAGCCGCGTTTGGCGGAGGAGGTCTCTTGAGAACAAGTGCATCCCATATATCGTCTATTGGAAGAACTTCATCAGGAATATCTGTTACAAGCGTAAACAAAGGCGAATCCCACCTCGAATCGCCATTGGGCTCCTCATAACGCATTTCCAACTGTTTGACCAACTCAGGATCCCAGGAATCTCCCTTTTCTTTCAACCCATTCCATTCAAGGCATTTTTCAACTGGATTCATTACCTGAACCACGCAGTGTGGGGTTACAACACCTTTTGCCTCGCAGAAAAGCTGGTAGCGAAACCCTTTAATATACGCTAATGTGTCCAAAATGACAATATTTGTACGAGACAAGTCTCTTTTCACTGCTGACAACTGTAATCCCCGAGCATCCTTTTCCAAGTTCGAATCTGTGTATGTCTCACGAGCGATGCCTAGTGACTCGTCCGAATGGCACACTATTGAATAGTTGTGACCAGGCTCTTTGGCTATCTTAGCTGCCTCAATCTTCTTTTGCAATTGCTCTTGGAGCTTTTTTGCCCACGTGGTTTTACCTGAACATGGCAAACCTGTAAATGTTATCAAAGGCATCTGGTGGGTGAATTTGGTACCAAGATGGCTTCAATTTTTTCTCCCTTCAATTACGCTTATAGACGGTTCTTGGATCAGCTTCTACAATAATGTCCAAGTTCATACCCAGGAGGATATTTCCCAACTACAATATACCACTATCGAACTTCAAAGGCCACCACCAGAAAGCCTTGACGAAGTTTGGTCATTTGGCGCCTCAAATTGACTTAGTTATAGAGGTTAGAGACTGCAGGGCTCCCATAGCTACTACAAATGTTCTATTTGACAGGGTATTGGCACAGAAAGAAAAGATCATACTATACAGTAAGAAGGACTTATCGGTTCTCAAACCAAGCCTATTGCAAAAATGGCATCCCGATAACAATTATTTGTTAATAGACTGTCGAGATCGGAGCGATGCTAGAAAGATTTTGGATTTGGTAAAGAGAAAGTACGAAAGCATGTCTCCTCCACCTCCCTTGGGGTTACGACTGATGATAATAGGCATGCCTAATGTTGGCAAGTCGAGTCTTGTGAACACTTTAAGATCGGTGGGGATTAGAGATGCAAATTCGATCTCAGGTACGAACCGTAAGGTTGCAAGGACAGGAGGACAGCCTGGGGTTACGAGAAACACCAGCGAGGTTATCAGACTATCGAGAGACCCTGATCTTTTGGTTTATGATACACCGGGTGTGTTTTTGCCCACGGTCAAGGATAGTGAAACCATGCTTTCGTTGAGTTTAGCTGGGTGTGTTCCGCAGTCGTACATTGATCCAGTTATACAGGCAGACTATCTTCTCTACTTAATTAACTTGCAAGATCCGCTGGGGAAGCTTTACTCTGAGTACATGGACCATCCCACTAACTCAATTGACGAATTGTTGTATCATGTGGCCAAATCAAGAAACAAATTAGCGCACAACAGCGCAGAGAAAAACTATGACGAATCGGGGATGGCCTTGCACTGGACAAATCGCTGGATACAAGGAAAAGGCGGCAAACAAACAAATCTGAGAAAGCTTTGCGGTTTGTTTGACTTGGCTGCCATTTTAGAGGTAAACGGGAAACAATTGAAAGAAACATTCCAGAACGAAAGAAGTAGAGTTGATGGAATGAAGGTCAGTCAGAAAATTACCGATAGTTTTGGAGAGGACGGAACCTCAAAATCTAAAAATAGAAAAAGAACAGCTAAGGATAGGGAATATGATCTTCGAAATCAGCTTTTTAAGATTTGAAGCTATAGTATCGGTAATGTAATGTAACATATATTTGGTTTATGATAAAACGTCTTTAATGTCAAAATATTCGTCAAACTCTTGGGATGCAGCCCGCTCGCTATTTTTAAAAATACTCCTAATATTTGGAGAATTGTGTCTTTTGCGCTTGTTGGAAATCGATTTCTTCTCTTTGTATGTAACATCCAATTCCTTGACGATTTCACGGGAAATTAATGATGACTTTGCATTTGACTCACTAAGCCAAGTTTCAGTGCCACAAGTATTCCCTCTTAGGATATTTGAAAAGTTAAATCTATTGCTTTGGGTAATGCTTGCCAAATACTTTTCAACAAAATTGTCTTCATTCATAAATTCAAACAATGAATATTTTTCCAAAGATTCAATTAATACCTTTCTCAAGTATGTATTAAATTTTTGTACTCCTGGCGACAGACTCAATAGCTTTGTATCTGTGTTTAAAGATAGTTGCTTTGGAACCGTCATTAGCTCTGATTCCAACAACGCCAACTTTTGATTTTGTATGCTGGTATTTGAAAACAGTTCGTTACTTAATAAATCTAAATCTTTGGCAAGAATGAAAGATTCCATCAATTTATTGACAGTTTCAGAAGGAAACTTTCTTGCAGATCCACCATTCGAAGCGTTTAAATCAGCTTTAGCACTATCTTTTAGTTTGACAGACTGATGGTTTTCGGAAACAGTTTTTTGGCCGCCTGTGCCATCTACTTGTTGTACAGTATCTTCCTCTTCATCATGAAATTTAGTAAGCGATGGGAATTGACCAATCTTTTCATCCTCTTTAAATGCAATTCTTGTGGCAGTAAATCCAAAACTGAACATATCGTTTAGAATAAACGTTCGTGGAAACAAAACGCAAGTAATTATATCACCGTTCTCATTTGCAACATACCTTACCAAGGCTAAACTGCTCAACTCAATCAAGGATTTAACCAACAAATTAAACGAGAGAAGGTTTGACAGAGAGGTTTCTGGAGGTGGTATCACATAAAGCGGCTCTTCGATCATGTATGGATATTGAAAGTCCTTTTCCTTGATAAATCCAATAATATCAATCCCTCTCTTTGCGCAAAGATGCAACTCTGGTGCAAACTCTTTGCTAACTGCAATAACATCATTGCGAGAATACCTGAACCCTGTCTCAAAGTCCTGCGCAGATATTTCAACCTTATCAAATGCCCTTTTATCACTTTCATCTTGCTCAGTGATATCATCATAGTTCAGTCTGTCCTTGTATTGCTTGATGTAGTACTTGGTCTCTCGCTTCAACAGAGAAACTCTGTCACCAGGCCCGATCAAATAGTCGTGGGTATGGTGTTTTTCGCGGCGTATTGACATGTATAACAGCACATCTATGCAAAGAGAGGTATCACTGTTGTCTTCTTCCCTCTCACCAGCTTCAGGATCCATGCCAAAGCGCAACTGACCGTTGAATGCAGGCCGGGAAGCAACCTTTCGCAAGCAGCTAGAGTATGTAATCGTTTCATTCATTAGCGCAGCGTCATACACCTTACAACTATTCCACAACTCGCATAATTGCGACCAGCAACCAACATTGTGCCTTTTCAAATGCGATTGGGTCTTTGAGTCAAATCCCACTCCGTTCACAATAACGTTTATGTTGTTCTTGTTGATCAAGTTACTATACTCTGAGATAGGCGGAAGGCCGTTTTTGAAACTTGGTATATAAGACTCTCCGTTGGTCACAATAACCAAATTTCGAGCATACTTGAGATGTATCTTTGGCTTGAATACATCCAACGCCACCAAGACTGAATCAAAGAAATCCCCCCCTTTACTTTCTTCTCCACCACTTCCCCCACCACTTCCCCCACCACTATACCCCCCACTTCCTTCTTTTATCAACTGAACATACCGCTTCAATTGAGGATATGTGAATTGGCTATCCTCAAAAAGAACCCGATTCTCACCCTGGCAAAACAAAACAGTACCAAATCGGTCTGTCTTGCGGTTCTTAAGCAACAAATTACAGCAATGGTCATAAAAATAAAATAATCCGTGTTCTAAGTCGCTTTCTTGCCCTTTCTCATCCCATTCAACCATTGATGGCGATATATCTATCGCAAAAACGCTAAATTCCTTGATCAGCATATCATTTGTAAATATATTGAGAGGAGCTGCCAGTCACTAGCTAATAATAGCTTTGTTCTATGTAAGCTGCACTGCTATACCTATATATTTCCACCGATTGGTACCGCTTGAAATTCTAACACCCTTTTGACATATTGAAAAAAACAAACAATCGATCAATAAAAGACTTTGAGCAGCACAAGCCGTCAGCTACTACGTCATAGCTAAAGGATTATGGGTTTGTACATAGGGTAGATACAGTTTTAAAGATCTATAATCACCTTAGACTGAGTATATCACGCTTTAAGCTTGAGCTAGCCAGTGATTAGAATTGTTGGCCTCACAAACACGTCCGTCCTTTATTTATACAAAAAGTTTAGAATAGTGGTGATTTATACGTTTTATTGGGGTGTTGGATACATAGATAACAATCAGAGGACTGAACATTAATCAATTGATAAATTCCCTTTGATTCGGATATCTCAAATTATATTTTAGAAAACAAGCTTTGACTAGATGAGCCTACCGTTCAATACCTCGTGCAGTCAGCAGCTGTACTCATCCCAGGCCTCAGAAAAACTGCCCTTGCCTTCAATATTACCGTTGCCTCTACCACAGAATTTGCAAAGTCAAACGCTGTTGCCACCACCGGTTACAAAGCCAGTCGTTTCATTCCAAAACTCTTCTTTGCTCCATCAGCCGGGTTATTTCTTGAGCCAGACGCAGGCAATATCGCCTGCGTCCCACAATTACCAGCAGAAAATCCCATCCATCACTATAGGGCTGAACAGTGACTCGTATTTGAGTTCGAAACCCAATAATCAATCTTATTTCCAGCAATTGCAACTGCAATCGCAAGAGCAATATAAAGGGGGCTTGGATCAGCATGTTCGGAACCAGACTTTTCAACAAAACCAGCATGAGTATAGCCGTGCTTCTAATCTAGGTCAAGAACGTGTTCAATCGCAAAAACATGAGCAGGAAAAAGAACAGGGAGAAAACCAACAACAAGAGCAAGAGGAACAAGAACCAGAATCAATAAAAAACCATTCAAATGGAAGAGATCTGTCTCATATTGACCAGCAGCAACAACTGCTTCAACATATCCAACAGCTTCACCAATTTCAACAACTGCATAATTTTCAACAACTGCTTCAGCAGCAGCAAAACCATCAACAGCAAAATCAAGAACTTCAGCAGCAGCAATACCAACAGCTGCAACCACAGCAGCAAGAACTTCATCAACAACAGCAACCACCGCAGCAAGAACAGCATCAACAACAAGAACTTCAACAACAACAACAGCAGCATCAACAACATCAACAACATCAACAAAATCAACAACATCAACAACATCAACAGCAAAATCAACAAAATCAACAGCAACATCAACATCAACAGCAAAATCAACAACATCAACAGCAACATCAACAATATCAACAACAGCAAAACCAACATTATCAAAAGTACCTACTGCAACTTCATCCTAATGAACAAAGTCAACAACAGCAACAACAACAACAAGATCATGATAATGATCAGCAGCAACAACAGCAAGAACAACAGCAAGAACTTCTTCAACAACATCAACAACACCAACATCAACAACACCAACATCAACAACAAGAACTTCAACAACAACATCACCATCAACAACAGCATCAGCAACATCAACAACATCAACAACATCAACAACATCAACAACATCAACAACATCAACAACATCAACAGCACCAACAACAACAACAACAAAATCAACAATATCAACAACATCAACAATATCAACAGCACCAACAATATCAACAGCACCAACAACATCAACAAAATCAACAAAATCAACAATATCAACAACAGCAGACCCTTCAATACCACCAACAACGACTTCATCAGCAACTCCAAGAAAGTCAACACAATCAACTTCACCACCTGCAACAACAAAACCTACTCCATCAAAAGTATCCACTGCAACTCCACCCTAATGAGCAAAGTCAACAACAGCAACAACAACAACAACAACAACAACAACAACAACAACAACAACAGCAAGAACAAGAACTTCATCAAAGACAACAGCCACAACAAGTGCAACAAGAACAAGAACAACAACTTCAGTTTCAACAACAACAACTCCACCATTCATCACTTCAACTGCTGCTGTTATCACCATTCTTCTCACATTTACAACATCAGCAACATCAGCAACATCAGCAACATCAACAGCCACGAAATCCTTCACAGGCTCCGCGAGTGCTTCAAACACTAGAAACACAACCTATAATTTACCCACTAAGGCCTCCACCGGCACTATCTACTACAGATGTGCATGTCAAGCAGCAACAAGGATATCAAAACTACAATACCAACACAAACCCTCTTTCTACAATTGTCCCATACTCTAACTATCCAGGCCATCAATATATTGGTCAATACAGTGCCAATAGTTACAACTCAAGTTATGGGAAGCCACAGTTACAGCGACAAAACGAGCACAGCATGAAGCCATTACGCTCATCATTTCAGACAGCACCTACAAATTCATTTTTAGGAGATTACAAACGACTAAATAGTGAGCTGCACATTGGACAAGAAGCTTTTAATGACCCAATTGTTATTAATAAATCCCACTCTCATGCCAACCATTTCAAGCCAATTCAAACAAAAAAGAACTCAAATCCTCGAATCAACAAGTTAAAAAATGACCAAACTATCAAAAAACTCAATTTTCATAAAAAGAAGCCATGCAATGCATCCGAACTTTCAACTGACGAACTATTCAACCACTTTCAAGATGTCCTTAAAATTGAACAGTCGCACGTAAATTCGGATCTCAGTCAAGCTGATCCATTCTTAAAACTTTCCTGTCAAGTTAAGCTTAAAACAGACTTAGAATACCAACTTTTTGACTTGTTTGTTAATGTGCTTTCAAAGTCAATTGATATATTTTTGCCACAAGATATATTCAAGCAAATTGTTCCAGAATTAGCGTTGTATGATGAAACAAATATGATTCTTGACTCTATTTTCTGCTTGAGCTCTCTTATGTTGCAAAGAATCAATCCAGACCAGGTAGACCCAGCAACCCCTATCAAATATTATCATCAGTGTATTAAATCCGTGGGTCACTATTTGAGTCTTCCATCTATCGAAGATGATAAAAAGATTTTCTCTCGTTGTCTTTTAAGTACAAATTTGTTGTGCGTTTACGAGCTATTTTTAGTCGCTATTGATAGCACATATGTAAGAGGTGCCTCTGGAATTTTATCTGCTATTTTGACTAAGTATAATCAAAACCAAAGCTTGTTGAAAAGTTCTCCATTTCACCAGACCTCATTTTGGGCAATTTTCGTTTGTGATTTAATCTTATCACTCAAGTACAATTTACCCAGCATGTATTCCATCGAAAAGTTTTGGAAACCATTAGATCCAGAGTATTTTGAGACGTACAATAAGTACAGCAACCAAATACTATCTAATAATACTAAGGACCGAGAGATGTTTCTTGATGAAACAATCCTCAGTAAAGAGCATACTATATGGTGGCTTCATAAATCGTTGATCAACTTCAGTTTTATCAATGAGTTTAATAACCAGGTTGATGTTATCACAAAAGAGGATCATGATTCTGGGAAGCCCTTTTCAGATTGGCTAGAACTCAAAGGCTTGATAGATGAGTTTGAAGCAAAAATGCCTATAACTTTAAAACCAGCCATTTACAAGCCTTGCTCCATTAGCAGAATGTTCCCTCTCATATACTTCAAAGATGAAGTAACGGCTATAATTGGCCTTAACTACATACTATCCAAAATTGCTTTATTTGATGCCTTGAACCGTCGTGGAAATCGAGACTCCCCATTGGTTGAACAAGAGCTATCTAAATATCCTCCTCATTATTGTAAGAAATTAGCGAAAGATATAATTGGTATCATGAAAACTTATGAAGCAAACCTTTATATTTGGCCTGTGAACATTCACACAATACGGCAAGTGTCTCGGCATTTACTTGATGACCCAGAGGCCTTTCGAGGTCTAGAGCAATTGGTTGAAAACATAACCAATGTATGCCATTTGAAGTTTAAAGATAACATTCTACAACCAGTCTAAAATATGTCCGCCAAGCACAACTCCAGAGAAATATTCCCATAACTTATGTTTGATTTTAATTCTACTACAATCAAGTTTGTCTGGACAGCCTTGCCTTCGTTTGTCTTTACCATAATTTCCTTGCCCAAAGTTCTTCATTTTCAGTTTTTTCTTCTCGCATAAGCTTTTGATACGTATATACCTGTGTAATTATTCATTTCTTTTCTCGTGTGTGTTTAATAATAATAAAGCCTTCTTTACTTGCCTGCAGCAAATTGTGCTTGATATTGCCAAAGGTTGCATGCAGCTTAGCTTTTAAGATTGAAGACTAATCTCTTTTTTTTTCTCCTGCTTTGACTTTGGACCCTGGATACGTTTATATCAGTTACCAAATATAGAGAAATCATGGAACAGCCCTTTGATATCTCTGAACTAAGGAGAAATGGGAAAAGCCCCGAGTTCTGCTCTGGAGTTACACCCAATCAAATGAAAACAATTTCTCATCTTCTACTCGAAGAAAATTTCGAAGGAGATCAGCAGCGAAATGATTTGATTGCAACCATATCGAACATACTACTAATAAACAGATCACTTTTTACTTCTTTCTTCGAACAAAGATATTCTTCAGCAGTTTTGAACTATCTCAATACCTTAGTTGAGGAAACAGTAGTCATTGATAGAGAGTGCGATTTTCAACCATTGGTGGCTGTGTACCGACTATACTTTCTCATTCTTCTCGGTGAACGGCCTTTTATAGACCAGCAAACATGGGATAAAGCAGGAGACATACTATATTTGAGTTTTGAAAACTTATTTACGAAGCATGATCAATATTTGTCAAACCACTTTTATGAAATGCTGTTAACTGAGATTTTAAAAGCCATGATAAATCTCTACGATAAAGACCCTTCAAAAATTTTTAAATATTCTTATCGGAATTTCTTAAAAGCTACACTGATCTGTTATTCTAAAAGAGGAAAAATTCTTATACGTAATCTTTTAAATGTCTCAATGTTGGCAATGACATTAAACCCAATCAACCAAGACAATCTTGAAAAAGAGTTTGATACTTACTACGACTTTTCCAGTACTCTAATAACAATTTTGAGAAACAAAAACAAGGACGAAAATACTGACATAGATGATGTGTCTACATATACCTTGATCAATATGGTGCTTGAGGCGGTTAACCAACCTCAAGCAGGCTCTAAATTATACATGTTGAGAAACATGTTACAAAAAAATATGCTACCTTTTGAACAAACGCAAATATACAGGGACAGTCTTGAAGCAGTTGCAAAAATCCATATCATGGATATTCATCTGTTTGGGGAGTTACAAACACAAAGCTGTTTGAAGTCAGCTATACTTCGATGTTACTATCAACTTTGTTGGCATGAGACCAACACCAGTTTGCAATCACTACAATTCATAGAATTGGTAGGGTATATTCTTGCCCAAAAGTTTCTTGCAGCCAACTGTGTACAGCTTCCTACAAATATTGATTTGGAAAAAGTTATGCAGCCAAGCCCCAAATACCTGAATATACGTGTTGATAGGTCACAAAATGCAGTAAGCCAAGCTTTAGAAACTTTGCTAGAAAGCAACAAGGAAGCTTCTGTAACCGATTTAATGACAATAGAGGAAAAAGAAGCTGAAGCTGAAAAATTATTTACTATATTCGAGCGAATGGAAAAGAATGAGTTCTTTCCAAACTTTCAAAATCCAATAAAGCAGTGGCAGCAACAAGGTAAATTCAAGGGTTTGAGTGAGTAGAATTTAATAACAAATTGTGCAAAGAGAAATATATAAAATCTAAGAATATAAAACCAAAAATAGCATCTTCATATTGAAAAAAAGTCTCTATATTTTTAAGTCCTTAAAGCTTGTCTTCAAGTTGAAATACAAGAGCTGTTCTAGTTGGAATGTATACAAGCAAAGAGTTTGCACGATTGTTCCAAGGTTCATTGTTCGTAAAGTACTTGATAGCATTTCCCTCAGCATCAACCTCTTCAATTCTGCTGTGGCCACCATAATCCTTACTGTCGGAATCTAACACAACTTTATAGGAGCCAGGGGTATCCACTCCTACTTTATAGTCAGTAAACGACTTGGTAGGATGAAAGTTAAAAACAAATAAAAGGCCATTACGCTCAAACACGATCACCTTATCCTTCTCGTGTTTCAAAGAAACATAGGCCTGTGGGGTATTTAAAACACCATAGCGGGAATCCAAGTGCTGCATTGCACCATCGAAGTGGTACAAAAACTTGTAGCGCAAGTTTTCATCATCAATTAAATTAAACTGACGGCGGGCATAGTGATAAGACTCATTGTTACCAATACGGGGGAAATCCAACCACTCAGGATGTCCAAACTCGTTACCCTCAAAGTTCAAATAACCTTCACCTCCCAAGGAGAATGTTAAAAGGCGGATCATTTTATGTAATGCAATACCGCGATCAATTACCGGGGTCAATGGACGTAACACCAGCATGTTGGTGTACATTTCAAAATCCATTAACCAGAAAGCAATTGTTTTATCGCCAACTAATGCCTGATCGTGAGACTCGCAATAACTGATGCACTTTTCACCATGGCGACGATTAGTCAAAGTAAAGACAATGTTTCCCATGTCCCATGCTTCATCTCTCAAGTTCTTTATAATATCGATCCACATATCAGGTATAGCCATTGAAAGACGGTAATCAAATCCAATTCCACCCTTATTGATTGGCAAACACAATGTAGGCATGCCACTGACATCTTCAGCAATGGAAAGGAAATGAAAGTTGTTCTGTTGTTTCCCATAGTCATGCATAAGCTGGTGTGCAAGCATCAAGTATACTATGGCATCATTATCAACCCATTCTGGGTTAAAATACTCGTTATAGTCACCACTAAAATTAAAGCTTAAGCCATGGTGCTTGTAAAGCATACTGGTAACACCATCAAATCTGAATCCATCAAATTTGTACACGTCAAGGTAAAACTTGAGGTTGGAAAGAAGAAAACGCAATGTTTCATAGTGGGAGTAGTTAAATAAACGGGAATCCCATAAATCGTGCGAACCGCTCGTGCCACCATGAAATAAGTAGTGATCAGTATCGTTAAACATGTTTAAGCCATCATCTACATTTTTGGACGCGTGAGAATGAACCACATCCAAAAGTACTCTGATACCCATTCCGTGCGCGGTATCCACCAATTCTTTCAAGTCTTCGGGGGTGCCGTATCTCAGAGAAATGGCGAAAAATGAAGTGACTTGGTAACCAAACGAAGCATAGTAAGCATGCTCCATGATCGCCATTAGCTGAATGGTATTATAGCCCAACAGTTTAATCATGGGCAACACATTTTTGGTAAAGTTCTGATACAGACCAATTTCGGGTTTCGGGGATGAAATCCCAATGTGAGCTTCGTAGATGCGAATACCAGCACCATCTACACCCTCGTTGACTACAGCACGCGCATTTTTGAACTCGTACTGTTTTTCTGGGTTCCAAAATCTTGTCTCTAAAGAATTTGTTCTCTCCAGAGGCGTAGCACGCCTTCCCCACGGGTCTATCCGATGTAACCAGATTCCTGTCGGCATTTTTATTGAAAATTTGTACCGCGAATCGTGCTCAATCGCAGTCTCACCTTTCTCGCCTCCACGTACAACAACCTTCCAGAGCCCAAAATCATTCTGGAGCTGCATTGGGTGCAGCTTATTATCCCATCCGTTGAAATCTCCCACCAACAGCACGGCTTCCACTCCTGGAATATACGCTGTGCACTGTACATCCCCCCGATCCCCCACTGCATGGAGCCCATACTCCTCATATCCCGAAGCAAAGTGAACGAGGTCCTGCTCGTTGCGCAATAGGTTCTCTAATGATTGTTTAAACTTGTCCTGGCGCTCAATCAAAGCCCCTGAATAAGCTTTTAAATAAGGATCAATCTCCAAAGCTCCTTGAATCTGCGCTGATGTCATTTCAATTGTTGTCTAGCTATTATAAGTGTCCAGTGGTTATTAAAAGCACAAAGGATTCGATATATTGGTCTTCTGTACTAAAGAAAACTGATGGCAATATATACACTTTGCCATGTGTTAGAAAATGTGGATCGTTCATGCTGGCTGCTAAATATCGCCGCCCCACAGCACAGTAGAAAAAAAGGCAGCCAACCACCACATAACCAAACCTGACCACTAAACGTGGCGAGATGTCATTTGAAAAAACTTACAGCGTTAATGGGGTGAGTTGGGTGAATGGAAAAAGTAGGGTAAATAGGATAAATATTATGGGGACGCAGACCCTGATGAGGTGACCCCTGAAGTAGTTAATGGGGTATGTATGGGGATCCCCAGGACTGGTTGAAAAAAGAACAATTTTCTTTGCATATCTCAGTATTTAGGGTTTTGCGCAGTAAGATCTGCAGTACGGGAAGAAAGTGTAGTGACTTTAGTGTCAGTTTCTTTTGTGATGTTAGGGTTAATAGGTAGAGCAAAAATTATGACAAGTTGAGGCTAGAGGTGAATCATTTTATTAAAAGTAGATATGGAATAAAGTAGGAATGGCTAGGAATGTTTAGGGGTTAGTATGATTATTATGATTTAGTGCAATGCATGAATAGTATTTGATAATATACTAATAAAAACTATGTAAATTCTTCTTTTGCTATTTACTTTTGTAAATCGTATAATATAAAGCCCATTAACTTATACAAGATTCTAAAGTGTATCAGAACTATTTAAATTTAATGCAATGGTGTTTTGTTATAATTATATGAATTGTTAGTATAATACTGGTATTGAAGTTTGTTTAGTTATTTATATTTTAAGCTATGAATAAGAGCTTAAAAGACACCAAAGGTGGTTTATTAGTAAAAATATCATAATCAATAAGAATTGTTGACTTGGGATTTTGTTGATTTTTTTTGACTTGGGATTTCTTGCTTTTAATGAAAAATCCAATATCAATTTAGAAAACTACTTAAAACATATCTTATTATTTATTGTCTATATTCAAATACCGTTTACGTCTGTTAATGTTATATTCAATTTCTTAAATTATATTAAACTAACCATTTGCAAAATCATATCTGGATGAATTAATGGCCAGTTTATATTATATGGTTTGCATTAAATAATATAATAGAAATATTTTATTCATTGAGTGTATTATACTTTATGAAATTTAATCATGGGTCTAGTGAGTTCCATTTGATATGTATTACTATATTACTGAAGGAATACAAATAGAGTTTGTGCAGCAGTACCGATGTTGGTAATGTGTACTTTTTATTATTACAAACCCTATTTTCAGTAACTTCTCCGTTTGATATTAAACATTCATAGATTTGCTACATGGTTATCGTATTTTTAATTAATCAAAAATAAGGTGACATATAATAAATACTGTAGAGAGCTTGAAAAGTTTCCTACAAATACAGTTTATATAAATATGAACTCTTTCCGATTAAATTAATACTTATTGCTGATCAAGACAGTACTCACATGGTAATATTTAAACCTTCATGAACCCAAAGTAGAAAAACATAATAGTGAAAATTGTTTTAGTGTTATGAACTATGGTTTGGATTTATTATTTGGTATATCTTTTGCTTTGAGACTGCTCTAATATCCTGCGTTTCTGTTTGATCTGGTATTAACTTTCGCGTAATAATCTGGGATAAACCTATCAAATGTTTTTCGAAGCCTCTGTCTACAAAACTGGTAACGACTGACAATATATGTGTTTCTTTTAAAAGCCAAACCGTTAGCTTAATTGGCATTCGCTCTTTATAAATATAAGCCTGAGAGAAACATACTTAATTTTGGGATAATATACATAAGCTTTATGCCGTAATATGTAATAATTGCTCTAGAACATTTCAATATGACGCCAATACATAAATACAAGAACTTGAAATACGCCAATATAGCGTACTTAACTTGGTCAAATGTTGAGCCTGGTTTTATCAAAATTATCCATAAGAATTATCTCACATTATAAACCAGACTCATACACATATAATTGTAGTCGTTAATATTTACCCTCTCTTATTTAAAGTGATTAATCATCGTTTCAAAGTAAAGTATAACCATCATAAACCAAAAGATGATAGCACCAGAGTAAGAATGTGAACTTAAGCACCTTTATTTGCATGCTCATTAGGCTTACCTAAATCTTTGATTCAATATTCTCTCAGCTCCCGCCTCTTCATATTCAGCCTTACTTACCCACATCTGGTGGAAGGTACCCAAAGACGCCAAAACACTTCCTCCAATCCATGCCTGATTCACACGCTCTGTAGAGTTTCCCACAGCATGAAGACGAATCTTGAGGCCAGGGTTGGTACTTGATAAATCATTGTAAAGGCGTTCTGTCAACTGAGGAATAAGAGATACACCACCAGTAACAATAATATTGTGTGCCACCAGTGCTCTTAAATCGATATCAATTGTGGATAGCGCATAAGTAATAAGCTGTGACAACCCACGCGCATCAACCTTGTTTTCACCGTTATTTTCGTTGTTGTTACTGTTGCTAGAATCGCCATTTGCGTTCAAGTCGCTGGGTACTGGTGTCAGCTGACTCGAGTCAGCCTTGCGCATACGCTTAAGAGGACGGTAATCATCGTACTTGTTTTTGAGTTCCAATTCTCCATTGCATGGTGGGTATTTTGCGGCTAACTTTGGATCATTGAATTTGTACACAAGTGGATCAAAAACGCTATCGCCTAGCAAGAATCGTTCCAAACCCATAGGAATAGACTGGCCTGTGGCAAACTCAAAAAGGCGGCGATGCTGTTCTTGCGAGTAAAATTCGCGCACGGAGGTTGCATGTTGCGAGTTTGGCATATTGAGCCGTTTCTCTGGTATCTCCAACACCAGCTGCTTGAATTCATGTAAAACCTTGGCTCGCTGAAACTCATCAAACGAAGTAGTAATATTAGGTGGAAGGCTTCTCGCTTCGTATTTGGCTTCTTCGGGGTAAACAGTAGGTACTTTGCTCTTGACTTTGTATGTTGCCTCTATAGCTGGCTTCGGGTCCATATATCCAAGCATATCTCCAATCTGGTCACTTAAAAATTGTCCGCCATAGGGAGTCCGTACGGAGTTTTTGAGCAAAGATATACCGTCAATAACTGGTGTGACACTGACCGAATCGTGTCCTATATCAACAACCAAACAATTGGGACGACCCTGCTGAAATGAAACACATGTCGGAGTCTTGGCTAAGTACATCCCTGCAAAGTCAAACTGCTCATAGAATGTTTCCACCAACGTTTGACGGTATTCAGGCTCTGCCCAAACTGGCTCTGTTACCAATATTGGCTGCTCGGGATACTCCAACTTCAACACCGATTTAAAATAATGTGAATACTGTCCCATTGCGGCATCCCAGTCCACAATCACCGAGTCTTTGAAGATCGGATTAACATCATAGTGCAGACGAGGTACGTGTAAGCCCTCACCGTATATGCGTTTGTTCCCTGCCTCTTTAATCACTTCTTCTGGTGCATTTTTCAGTACCGACGAATAGTATGATGGAGTAACAACTTTAGGGAAATCATCACCTGCGTACCCGATTCGCGTGTGATAGGAGCCGGAGTCTAATACTATCGCATTGATCTCATGTCCCCCGTATACAGCAGCTCCATTACCTGCTGAAGCCATATTTGGTAAATGGGTTAATGTTTGTTTAGGATGCTCGTTTTGCAATGAATTTTTTCATCACCTGGCAGCCTGTCTTCATTGACGAATATATAGATTTATATAAGATTTACCAGTATTGAAGAAAGAGCCATATAGCTTCATTATTTAGTTGTGAATATAAACATAGTTGATACCTACAAGATCCTAGATTCTGCTTCAATCAAACTCATCAAAAACTCCGCTTCCAACTTCTTTCTTGCTTGTACAACCCAATCATCGGCCAATTTTCTAGACCAACCCTTCAAGTTGGCAGCTTCTTCAACGGCAACGTCCAATTGACCCTTAATCAAGCTAGATTCTACGCGTGCAATCACTGATTCGATGTCTTTGCCATTTGGTTTAGTTCCTTTAACTGGCATCAACAACTTGGAAAAAAATAACGAAGACAAATGACCCAATAAACCAGCGTTAGGTGGCAACAATGATGCAGAACGCAATTCAGGAGCCAATTGATCCCAGCGTGAAATTAATTGAGCGCCTGTCAAGATTGACTGAGTAGACTCCTTAGAAAGTAGACTTGACAAGTTTTGAAGAGCCAAAGAAAGCACCTCGTCATTGGTGCCCTCGGTGGCCTTGACTAAGCGCTCCACATAAGGCTTGATAGGTTCAGGTGAAGCATCGATGTTCTCGGAAGAAAGCATGGTCTTTAATTTAGAAAGAGCATGCGAAACCTCGGAGCGGCGGTGGTTGGCCATCACTTGTGATTCAACAGATTCGGCAAATGATTCCAACTCGGCTAATTTGGCGTCCAACTCTTTTAAGTTGGCCAAGCGACCATCACGTTCTTTGTCGATGCTTTCGGTGACAAGCTTTTCAAAGCGCTTGGTTTGTTCAACACGCATCATCAGTACAGCGTTTACAGCAGCCTGTGAAAGAGCTTCTTTTGCTGCTTGAATTTCTTGAGCCAAACGAACGCTCAACTTCTTTTCTAATTGGCTTTTCTCTTGATTGTACTGAAGAAGCATGTTTTGGGAAAGATCCAATTCTTTCTTAGTATAGCTTGCCAACAATTCAGTTTGCGACTCTTTTAACTTCTTTTGCAACTCTTCGTCAAACTTAGCAGTCAAACTATTCAATTTTCCTGCAAGCTGGGATACTTTGCTGTTAATGATAGCCACAAGAGTAGAATCCAGTGGAGTTGAATCTAAAGAGCGGAGCAAGTCATTGAATGAATCAATAGTTTCACGAACATCTGGGTCAGTTATGCCGGAAGCAGAAAGCAAAACTGGTGTGCGTTCGTTCTTTGAAACACTTTCAATTTCCACTGGCTTTTGCAACTGCTGAGCCGGGGTAGCGTCAGCACCTAAGGAATCAAAATTGGGTAATTTTCCCTTGGTGTCTTTAAACAAGCCTTCGCCCTTTTTTTCTAATTCTTGGGTCAATTGGTCAATTTCGTTCTTAGATGGCCAGCGAACCTTTGAAACTGACTGCTTTAAAGAGTCAAAATTTTCCTTTAAGTCCTCAATAGAGCCGTTTTCAATAATATCCAATAACTCTTCGTAGTAAGGTAAGTTCTGGTCCATCACAAAGTCCATCACCTTATTGTTTTTGGTTGCAACATACAATGTACCACCGTACACAACTGAAACAACAATTGCACTCTTGAACAAAAAGCCAAAAAGCGAGAATTTCTTCTGCTTCTTGCTCTCCTGGTTTTCCTGTTTTGGTTCAATCTTCAAAGCTGTCTCGAGCGGAGGATTTACAGCTGGTGGGGATGGGGGAGGAGGGATTATGTTTAACTTCTTGTCCTTAGGAAAGGCCTCGCGCACCACCAGAGCCCGAGAAAGCGAGCGTGCGGCACGCATTTTTGGTGTACTTTTAGCCACCTGCGAAGCTGCAGTTCTAATCATTACTGGTATAAGGCTTAGTTTCCAAGTTCCTATACCCGGTTCTTGTCGATGAAGTCTTGTCAGTCCAATTGGCGTTGCTGAATTTCCTTCGGTATTCCATATGCAGGAATTTAAAATTCTACTCAAGGCTACTTTTTTTCTATTATCGATGCTTTGAAGTGATAATTATATAAACAGATTGCAGTTAAATGTAGGAAGTAGCTGTTTAATTGGGTGAACATCTCAGCAAAGTGAATGCTTCGGTCAATTAAATATCTTGAGTAGTTTTACAGTGTCTTAGAAACCTTAAAAGAAAAACTTTACTAGATTATTGGTGACTAAAAAGCGATACCATAAAATGTAGAGAAATTCAATTAATGATATTCAATTTCATAGAGTGGCATGAGTATTAAAAAGCAAAGATTACTGGTGTAATTTTATATATATTAGCTGTAAGTGTAAAAAGTATTTGTAAATATTGCTAGTACCATAAATGATTCTGTTTTAAATTGATGCTACAAAATTGAGAACAATTTAGAATTAAACTGGATATCAAAAATGTTAGTGGTACAGTAATATCAAGCTCGATTCTTAGCTTTAATTTTTATTTTAGCAATAAATGGGGACAATATTGCTGTTTACTATTTAATTCTTGATTAGCTCCTTTTTTTCATAGACTTAAGTACTTAGTGAATGTGCAAATTAGATACTGGTTCAGAGAATTTTGAATTACCATTAAGTTAAATATTTTATTTTAGATTTTTCTATTCTATGGCACTTTTTATTGTGATTTTTGAACGGGTTATCAGGTTGTAAAGCATTTAACTTAGTTGAACACATATAAGTATCAGAGCCTATTTTGATTAATAAAAAATTATGACTATTACTATTCACATATTGACTATTTTAATCAAATACAAATTTATATTCATGTATTCACATATTCATTCATCTTTATTACACTTATTACTTTTTTGTTAATTTCATCCTCTTTGATATATTAAAACATTCTTAGCTGATAATTTTTAATTACTCCTCACTTTACATTAATTTTCGTTCATCTATATACCCTTTATACATGGATTATCTAAAACTTAGCCAATTATTCCCATCCTAAGTCACTTCTTCATACTTTAACAATACTTTTTTTTCTTACAATCACTTCCTACTTTAACCACCTCTTGATATTCATCAAGACCATAAAGTTCGTATCTATAATAATTATGTAATCTTTATTCCATAGATTATGTAATCAGGTGGAACAACATATCTCAACGGCGCAGCAGGCAATTTCAACCACCGCAAGAACACCTATTATCAAAAATAACATAGGACATTCTTTTAACCCCTTCATTGGCTCACAACGGCTAAAGGACACATACTAACAACTACAGTCTTCAGCATTCTCTTGTTTTTTGAGAATAATCTTCCAAAAACTCAACAAGAAGCCTCCCATTGACCTAGAGAGCGCCACGAACAATGTCAATTACACCATCTTGCCTCTATCCACCACAACCGTCAACTACGCGTGCTCAAACATTGCACTTGTCCTATGATCCGATTCATGACAGAATCGCATACCCCAATGGTAAATCTATCATTGTGCGTCCCTTGGACCCATGCTCAGCTTCCATACAGGCTCGCCAGTTTACTAAACATACAAACACAACTACAGTTGCAACTTTTGCACCCTCTGGTAATTACATTGCTTCTGGTGATGAAACTGGGCAGGTTAAAGTCTGGGATTCGCTGGTAACCTCAGAAACAGAATGGGCTGAGCAGCCAGTTATCAAGAGTGAGTTTCAGGTGCTTTCAGGGCCAATCAAAGCTCTTGCATGGGATGCCGATGGCCAGCGCATTATTGCTGTTGGTCAGGGTAAAGATAAGTTTGGCCACTGCTTTACTTATGACTCTGGTAACTCTATCGGAGAAATCCAAGGACATTCCTCCACTGTAAATGCAGTATCAATTCGTCCATGTCGCCCATACCGTGCTGCTACCGTAGGCGATGATAAGGCATTGGTTTTTTTCAATGGACCTCCCTTTAAATTTGATAAGAGTGTCCGTGGCCATCACACCAACACTGTGAGAGACGTTCGCTTCTCTCCAGATGGAAAATTCTTGGTTAGTGTTGGATCTGACAGAAAGATTGTTGTATACGACGGAAAAAGTGGAGAGTATATTGGCGAAGCAAAGGATGCACATAATGGCGGTATATTCAGTATTAGCTGGTTTAAGGATTCGGCGTCTTTCGTTACAGCTTCAGCTGACGGAACCTTGAAGGTGTGGGACGCAGAATCTATCAATTCAACACACACGTTTGTCATTGATGAATCCTCTTCTATTGAGTCGCAGCAAGTAGGTTTGGTAGTGACAAATAACTATGTTGTGTCGTTATCCTACAATGGTAATCTTAATTACTTCAAGTTTGGCGAAACGTCACCCAGCCATATCATTTCAGGTCATCAAGCCCCATTAACTTCATTGCACATTGCTGAAAATAAGCTATTTACTGGTGGTTCTGATGGTTTTGTTTTCAAGTGGGATATTGAATCAACTGGATCGCTAGAACCAGCACCTACTACACTTGGCAACACCCAATCAAGACACAGCAATTATGTTGTTAGTATTATTTGCAATACAGTCACTTCTGGCTGGGATGATAAATTAAAGCTCTGGAAAGACAACGAGTTGATTGACTCGGTGGATTTGCCCAGCCAACCCAAGCTGGTGATATCGACCGAGGAGTTTTTGACAGTTTTATACGAGAACAAGATTGAAACTTACTCTAAGGACATGAAGTTGTCTTCTAATCTTGATTTGAACTATACTGCAACTGATATTTCTTTGGTCAAACCAAGCAATATTTTAGTTACTGACAGCACTAGTAATACTGTGCATGAATACACTGTATTGCCAAGCTCAATACAAGAGACCAGCACAAAGTATCCAATTCTTCGTTCTTCTCCTACTATAATCCGCGTATCTCCTAATGGGAAGTACGCTGCAGTCGCTGATACTACTGGTAAATATACATTGTATAATACTGTCGATGCGTCTGTTGTTACTACCCGCTGGGCATTTCATACTAGTAAGGTTTACGATGCAAAGTGGACCGAGGACTCCAAGTTTATCATTAGTGGTGGATTGGATAGTGGATTATTCCTTTACTCTGTGGATAAGCCATCAAAGGTTTTAAAGTTCCCCTTGGCCCACCAAATTGGTGTTTCTGGTGTGGAGTGGCTTAAGTATAGTGGCTCTGACAAAAAGGGCATATTTGTTACTACTGGTCTCGATGGTGCAATCAAAAAGTGGAACGTAGACTTTAGCGTTTACTAGGCTTATACTTTATACATTTATTACACAATAACACGAAACTTTTTAACATCTCAAAAACGTATTCCAATACAGCCAGGTATTAAAAAGTAATCAACATCTTCACAACATTGAATTATAATTATATCTAATTGACTTTATACTGATCTACCGCTAAACTAATGATACCAGATCCTTTTAACCAGTTTGTTCAATTACTATTCAATTAAAGCAAATAAAGCTCAACTTAATTGTATGATAAACTCAATTTTACTAATTTGGTACAAACCTTTCAATTTGATATTACTGATTTTTATATCCCTACTCCAAAACACTAGTGTCTAATCTTACCTTATGTCCCAACCATAAGGCATGACTTGTGTGATCTTTTAATTCACCCTTTCCACTTCTAGGATGGATCAAAACCGATAGGTTACCGTGATTTATGGTAAAATAAGGTACTAGTCTCACAAACATTTCAGGCGAATCGAAATCCACCTCCCACATGTTAATTGGATGTGGCCCAATGGGCTTTTCCCAAAATTTGTGAACCCTTATTTTCCCATTCTCTATCTCACTTTCAAAATCCTTCTTGACTTGCTCCCTCAATTCGTATGCAAATTGGCGTTCTTCTTTATTATTATTATTCCAGTAGACATGAATATCATACGAAACAATATCTCCGTAAAATGTTGAGCCCATATTCAATTATTAATATATATATAGATAGATAGATTACTAAACTAATGGGGGAAAGAGGGAGTATTTATATTAAGGTAGAACCAAACTTTCATATGGTTACCGAGGTGCCGTAGAGCTGTATGGTCGTCTCCTGGAACTATACGGCATTATACACAGGAAACCAAACATTAGTAAAATTTGAAATCATATATCTAATCAATTAATGGTAGCATGGTTATCTCCCATTCTAATGCTATCACCAGTTATTCTAACATCAACGTAGTCTGAGAGGTTAATATCGTCTTTTTTTGTATCATTCACCTGTTTGTAGACAGTCCGAAGTCGATATGCTTTTCTTGCAAAAAAATAGTGATAGCTACTTCCAACGCATAGCCCAAGAAAGCTACCCAGCACGTTATACATAATATCATATACATCAAAAACTCTTCTTGGATTTACAACGTGTTGAACTATTTCCAGGAGGATACCAGCACCAAGTGTGCAGACTAAGAAAGTCAACACTATTAGCTCAACAGATATTTTATGTTTTGTATCAAAGATGAAGTAGAACTCAATGGTTAGAATGAAAAATGTTATAAAATGAATAAGTTTATCATGAGTTAACTGTATCAGAGCAAATCCCAAATAAGCAGCAGCTAAGAGAGATAATGCGAAAACTGCAAGTTAGTAGAGCTAAAGATGAGTTTCGGGGGTAACAGGGTTTAACAAATTTGGCTATATTTGATGTTCAGTTATTGAATATATTACCATGTTTTATCCCCCTCTTATGCCAACAACACTTACGGATCAAAACTGAAAGTCTGATAGAAACCATGCTGTCACCAGAATTATACTACGCAATGGATTTTTTTAAGGAGAGGTTACTTGGGGTAATTATAACTGGACCATTGAAATGGCAACTTTTTTGTATGCAAGTCACTACCGCAAGCCTGCTGCGTTCTTTGAAATGTTTAATCTACTAGCACCAATACGCCAAATACAGCAGTTATCTGTTGTCATTCCATGCCGATATGCCTCCATCAACTACTTAATTGCAGCACTACCTCTGAAAAGTGATGAAAATAGTCAGGGTTCTGCTGCTCATCGCTCGCTGATTAATCCCGTGTCACTAACAAAAGACAATGCCAAAGCACAATTAAAAGGCAATACCAAATTACAATCAAAAGATAGTATCAAAGTACAAACAAAGAACAATACTAGAATACGTCTTACTCAAGATATTTCTCGAAAGGTAATTACGCCTACTGTTTTAAATGAAATTTTTAGGCCTAAAGAATATACAGCGCCTGCCATCAAAGAACTCACTAAATCACAATCCTTCTTTAACCGAGCCAAAGTCTCTTTAGAGTGGACATTTGACAAGTATGATGATATTCCTGACATACGATATCAATCGCTTTTAAAACAGCGACAGGAAAAATACGAGAATATTGATCCTTTGTTACGTACCGAATATGATGATTCACAAATCCAGTCAAAAAAGACGTTTGGGATACAGCCAACTCTTTTAAAACCACTACCAGAAATATTGCTACTAGGGCATACTAATGTTGGCAAATCTTCGCTTTTAAACAATCTTTTATTAACCAAACTTGAGGCAGAAACAGCAGGTGCAAAAACAGAACATGCGTTTGTTTCCAAGCATGCTGGCTATACCAAAACCTTAAATTGTTTCAACGTAAACAACATGCTCCGCTTGGTTGACAGCCCGGGTTATGGTGAGTTTGCTGAAGCAAAGCAAGGTACTGGTGTGTTGGAATACATCGCACGCCGCCAGCAATTACGGAGAGCCTTTGTTTTAATAGATAGCGCAAATGGTTTCTGTAAACAAGACATTGAAATCATCAATCACTTGGTAGACATTGGTGTGCCATTTGAAGTTATTTTTACCAAAGTTGACGCTGTTATTGCTAGATATATGCCACGCAAGTCTGTCTTTAACTCTTATAATCAAGTCAATATTGAAAAGCAACTTGAAATTGCACAACAAGTAGAAAGTGGGAATTCAAGAGTAATTCTGTACTTTCATAACATGATCAAAGGTGTTGCATTGGATAAATTGGTAACAACACCCCGTTTGTTATTCAATAATGCTTACACTAATAAATATCTTACAACGAGAAAGGGGTACAAGGAAATAAGGTATACAATCGCGCAAAGTTGTGGTATAGTACAAGATCTTACATCCACAACAATAGATGAAACAAATAATCACGAATTGAATAAGCTTAGGCGTAAAAATAGGGTACTAAGATTAAAAATCCCGTCGTCAGGGAGAATTTAATTGGAAATATTGGTACAACCTTTTTGCACCTTCTTCATTATCAAGCCTAATGTTATTCAAAACGAAGCATTAAAATTACACTCCATCAAATTTGAATTAAAAAAAAATCTAGCGCATTAATGTAGTCTACAAATTCCATCATCAAGTTGATTTTCTTTATTTTAATTTTGTCCAGAACAAAGCAGTATGGAATGGGGGGGGGTACCCAATATCAAGAATAATCATAACAAGTCATAATAATACGAGTTAAAAAACCAAGTAAAGACTTCAAATACTCAACATCTGAAATTAGTGTAATGTAAATTGTTAAGTGGATGCATGAAAGCTAACTTCAAAGCATGATTTGAAACAGCTTTGAAACAAATAATCAAATGTCATTCTTAGAAACGGCCACCTCTACCACCTCTGCCACCGCCAAATCCACCTCTAGATCCACCACGGCCACCAAAGCCACCTCTTCCACCACGGTCGCCGCCAAAGCCACCTCTGGAGCCACCACGGCCACCAAAGCCACCTCTTCCACCACGGTCACCACCAAATCCTCCTCTGGATCCACCACGGCCACCAAATCCACCTCTAGATCCACCTCTGCCACCTCTCATACCACCTCTGCCACCACCGGGAGCAGACTTTCTCTTGGGCTTGGGTCCCACGGGCTTGGGCTGAGGCAAAAACCTCTCCAATGGCAATAACTTGTCTGGAGCAATATAAAACTTATCACCGTCCTTGAAGGAATCAGCCTTTACACCATCCTGTACCTTGACAGTAAAAAACACCTCGTTAACAGGTCCCAAAATCTCATCAACCTTACCAACTTGTGTCTTATTCTCCAAGTAAATAGGAGCATTGAAGTATGGGATCTTGACGTTTATCGAGCGACATACGATATCTCCTTCACACGCTTGCATAAAACTACCCATTTCCAATACACTATCAGGGGGTCCCTGCTGAAATTGAGAGGGTCCGGTTCTGCCGCCGCGGCCACCTCTGAATCCTCCTCTACCTCTGTTCATTGTATTATTACCAAGCTAAAGATTTGGAGTCTTTCAATTAAAGCTAATTGCCCTGAGCAGACTTTTTGAACCTCATCGGAATTTTTTTCAGCAGTGCTAAAGATGGATTAATGAAAAAAATGTCTATATCCATACCGCAACATAAAACTAATGATCCATGACGCAATACTTGAGCCTGCAAACATGTACAATCACACATTATCAAGCCTCAGATAAACTATATCATTAACTTTTTGCTATTATAAGAATACTCTGTTTCTGGGCTATTCAACTGTGCTACTTTTGAACAGCTTTGGTTGATTTATTTGAAAGTTATTAGTGAAAACGTCTTATTTCTCGGGGATTACGGAATCGAAAATTGTATTTTTGCAGCGTTGCTACAACACACAACAAACTCACCACTGTTGTAATTGACGATTATTACCCCAGGGGATACCAGCAATCTATTGCAGATCAATGAGTGTTTCTCTGAGTACGTATAATGGCGCTCTTACTACGCGTGATGGCTAGGCATTCTCCCTTATTGATGGTAAAGCAGTAAAGTGGCGTTAGGTTTCACTGTTGTGGTTATCAAAAGACGGGAGGCAAACGCAGGATTTGTATAGAAATTTATACTAACAACCAAATAGATACTCCCACCTTCAAGGTGGGTCTTACACAGGATGAGAAAAGACTCTACTCCCACTTGTTCAAAACATTGGACCCTGAAAAGACCGGTATAATTACTGGGGAGAAAGCTAGGACAACGTTTGAGAAATCCGGTTTGCCGCCCACAATATTGAGTGAGATTTGGCAGTTAGCGGACCAGAATAATATGGGGTTTTTGACCCAGTTTGGGTTTTGCTACGCTATGCGCTTGATTGGCTACACTCAAGCCGGAAATCATCCTAATGCAACTTTAGCTGAGACACCTGGACCATTGCCAAAGTTTTCAAACTTGCCACTTCCTGCTGTTCCAGTGGGTGCTGGAGGTAACATAGGAGCCTTACAGCCTCAGAGCACTAATGGATCTTTTATGCAGAGTCAGCCTAGTGCAGTTGTTCCTCAAAACACCTTCACCGGGCAGGCTAAACCACAGGACCCAATCACGCCTATCAGCCAACAAGACTATGAAAGATTCAAGAGCTTGTTTACCAAAACCGTTGGTGATTCGAAGGGTGACCTAGATGGCAATCAAGCAAGACTGATTTTCTTAAAGACGAAATTGCCAACATCCACTTTAAGTCAAATTTGGAACTTGGTAGATACGCAAAATTCCGGTAAGCTAAATCTCTCTGGTTTCGTTATTGCTATGCACTTGATTCAAGGGCTATTGGGTGGTCAGATCAATCAGTTACCTCCGTTTTTGCCTGATCAGGTCATACAGTCGGTAAAGATTGCTGAACTGAACTCTGCGCCATCCAATACCAATGCCCGTGTATTGCAAAGCCCTTCACGCGAAACACAGACAGCTTCCCAGAATACAGCTAGTCGCCAACCCCAAACAGCCTCCCAATTGTCAAATGATGGTTATTCAAATTTACCCTCATCAGTGAACTCTGAGGCTGGTTCCGTTAATGAGTGGGTTGCTACGCCTGCTATGAAAAAACAATATGAATCCATTTTTGATAATTTGGATAAGAAGAAAACGGGTCAGTTGCAGCCAGATCAAGTAGCTCAGTTTTTAATGGGATCCAAGTTGGACCAAGAGTCTTTGGCTAGTATTTGGGATTTGGCTGACATTCAAAACACTGGTATTTTCACGAAGTTGGAATTCTCTATTGCAGTGTTTTTAGTGAACAAGAAGTTGTCGGGTGGTCTGTTGCCTAATATCATTCCAGTATCATTACTTGAATCTTTGCAAAAGGATACTTCAACCCAACAGCAGCAACAGCAGCAAACACAATCTCAACCACAACAAGCGACACAGTCACCACCAGTACCTGTATCGCAGCCTTTACAAAAGCAAAAGACTGCTATGGACGATTTGGTAGATATTTTTGGCTCAACTGCCGAATCAAGACCTAGCCTTCAGTCTCGGGCCTCTAGTAGTGACTTATCTCCTCTGACAGATGTTCCCAGAGTACGTACTGCTTTGACTGGCTCTTTTAAGCCAACATCAACTTTTGGTCAAAGTTTATTACATCAATCGGTTACTGAAACCCCTGAAAATGACCTGTTAGGCAAAGATGGTCACGACGCAATAACTCGCGTTTCAAACCGTGGACCTGCCCCACGCACACCTACAGCCAACTATGGTGTATCTTCTCCTACCCCTGGCTCTCCTGTTGCAGCTCAGGCCCATGGTATTCAGCCAGTATCTAGAGTGATCTCACCAACCCCTCAAGAAAAATCGCCTATCAACTACGAAGCTTTGAGAAGTGTACCTCCACCTCCTCCTCTGTCAACTCATAAAAAAGCTATATCTGTACCTGTGGATAAATCTCTTTCGTCGGATTCCACGCCCCAATTTGAGAATGTGTCTCGGGAACCTACTGCTACAATGACCCAACCTCAGCAAAACCCTCAACATCAGAACGAAGACTTGTTGGCAGACTCTAATCCTGAAATTTCGGGCCAATTATCACAGGCTTCAAGTGACATTGCAAATGTTTCTAACCAAATCAAGTCGTTGGCAGGACAAACAACCGACTTGCACGCAAAAAAGACTAGAGCCGAACAAGAGTTGCAGAGGATATTGTCCACAAAACAAGATATTGAGTCAAAGTTAAAGCAGCTTAGAGTTTCGTACGAAAATGAAGTCAAACAGTTTGATCATGTCGAAGCAAGCTTAAAATCTGCTACGGAAGAAAATGAGGCTTTAAGATCTGAGGCTTCTATTGCTGAAGCTAAGTATAATGCATTGTCTGGTCAGTTGAATGAGAAACAGATTGCAATGGAAGATATACAAAAACAGAATAGTTCATTGAAGGAAAAATTGGGACTTTTAAATGCTGAAATCGTTGAGCTACAAAAATCCGTTGAAGCTAAATCTGTTGAAAACCAAAACTATGCAAAACAGCTTTCAGTCAAACAATCACAAGTTCAAGTATCAATTGTAAAATCACAAGACTTGAGGAGCAAAGTCCAAGAGTTAGAAGATTCTAACTCAAATTACAAGGCTTCGATTGCACAAGCAGACGAACAGCTGATTCGCTTGGAGCAAGAAAGTAAAGAATTACAACAAAGATGTGAACTTTTAGAACAAGAAAATAAAGACTTAGAGCAAAGACACAAAGAATTGGAACAAAAAAATAAGAATTTGGAGCAACATTTCAAAGAATTAGAGCAAAAACGCCAACTTTTGGAACAAAAAGCCCAAGCGAATGAGCAAAAGAATAGACTGTTAGAGCAGCTGAATGATGAGCTTTCACAGCAGAAACCCTCAACACAAGAATCTGGTTTTATGGGTAGCGATCTTGTTAAGGGCGGTACAATCGGCGCCGCTGTTGGAGGTATTGCACATGCTGTGGGCAATTATGCCTCTTCATTGGTACCTGAAGGTTTAACTGAAACTTCAGATTCCAAGCGCTCAGTGCCCTCTGTTCAAGATGATGAGAAATCTATTTCTGGAGAAAAGAAGAGTATTGAAGTTCCTCAGTTATATAATACCACTGTTGCTGGATTAGTTGATGAAGTTCAAGAGCATCCAAGTGCCTCCTTGACAGGAATTGATGATGCTGACGAACAGCAAAATCCTTCTACTTTAGAATATACCGAAAAGGACTTGGGCGTTGATAACGGACTCAAGGGTATTTCTCTTGGTGCCCAAAATGACAACATTACCAATACAAATTCTTCAATTGTTACTGATTTTAAAAACTCAGATGGAGAGACCCCCATAACTTCCCCAAACACATCAGAGTTTCAATTCCACCACGGAAATGATCCTTCAGCTGGTGTTACTTTGAATGGCTTGCCTGGTGGCTTTAGTAACGTTCAAAGAACCAATTCTTTAACCTCAAGTGTACAAAATAACCCCTCAATGTCTGTAAGGGACGATAATATTGAGCCCATTAGTGACCATGAGACTATTGACCATGAGACTATTGCATTGGGATCTAATGAAACCGCACCAAAAACTTCTGAAACTGAAAACTATGACAATACTGCGCAACAAGAAGACTTGAGTGAAGGTAAAGTATCTTCTGGAGTAGAGTCGTTTGAATTTGTGAACTCAGATGATGCTAAACCAATTGCTTCTGGGTATGGTGCCATAGAGAACTCTGAGGCACAAAACTCTCAAAATTTTGCTACCAAATCTACTAGCACTTCTACTTTTAAGCCCCAGACCCATGAGGATGAAGAAGAATTTCCTCCTATTAGGGAGTTGGATTTTGAAGAAGAATCGTCATCATCGGATGAAAATGAGGTTGATAACTTCGATGACGCAAAAGACAGTTTATCACCGCTAGGTATCCAACAAAACACTTCTAAAATATCATCTACTATTGATGATTTTGCTGACGACTTTGATGATTTAGAACCTGCCACCACTGAGCCAGAGATTGATGCATTAAAGGATGTAGATTTTGATGATTTGGAAATTGCAAAAGAGAACGATGAGGATGGTCATGAGTTTTCTGAACAAAATATTGAATTTTCTAACAGTTTTACTGAACAGCCCAATGAGCCTAGTAACAAAAGACGTTCATTTGTCCCCGATTTTAGTGGTGCTTTAACACAATCTACTCTGCAAAATGATGAATGGGAGCAGCTATTTGCAGGGTTTGGAAATGGGCCCGAAGTTTCTTCTCCATTCAAGCAAGAAGCAGCAAGCCCAATTCCCGTAAAACAACGCGACGTTAGCAATAATATCAATATAGCGGTCCAGGAATTGATTGATATGGGTTTTGATAAAGAAACTTCTTTGTCAGCATTAGAAAAATACGACCAAGATTTGGAAGCTGCCACTAACTACTTGTTAGATAATATTTAAACAGCTTGCTTTTAGCTGTTTTTACGCAGCTCCAATTCGTTTTTATAGGAAGAGATCTGCGAGTAAGAAATGCAGCTCTTAATATTGTTAATCTTCGGAAAAGTCTCACAAACATGAGAAATGATTTGTGATTTGATTTCCAACCTTATTAAAATTTTATGTATGTTTGAGCTTTATGTATACTCAATACAGTTTCTATATTTCATTTTCTTTCATTAATTTATACTAATCAGGAGAAGAACTTACAAGTACCATTACATTACATATATATAAACCCTATGTTTGAACGCACTAAAACCTAAAATAAGCTATATTTACTAATATTAGATATTTTGATTTATTGATCATTTAAAGAATATTCAGCATTAACCAAATAGTTTCACTATATGGCTTTTACACTATTTAAGCATCTTTTTCGCGAGAACAAGCATCACTTCAAAGCTGCATTCAAAGCTGCTTCAAGGTCACCGACGTCATACTCTTCCTTGTTTAAATCTTTTAAATCCTCCACTGGTCTTTCAGCTTGCGGGGTAATTCTAAAGGCATGTCTAGATACTGGTGTATCCCAGTCGTTGATAGCCGAATGGACTGAGCGACGGTTGTCCCAAATTACTACGGTACCTGGCTCCCAGTTAGCACGTAACTGCAAATCATGCAGCGACTCAATATGACTGTAAAGGAAGTTGAGCAAGTAGGTTGACTCTTCCTCCTTCAACTCGACAATACGTCTAGAGAAGGGTTTATTCAAGTAAATTGACTTTTCACCAGTAGCTGGATGGACTCTAATCAATGGGTGAATATTAGAAACCGGTTTACGGCGCTCAATACCACCCTGGTTACGCAGATTAGAAGCCTGGTCTGCCGAAGTGTGTAAAACGTGCAAACCCAGCAAGCGTTCACGGAAAGCCGGCGATAAACGCTTATAGGCTTCAGTAGTGTCAGCAAAAATGGTATCACCGCCAGACTCAGGTCCCTCGAGCACAGAGAAAAATGTCACACCAGGACCTTGCAATTCGTACAGCACATCCGAATGCCACCCAACATTGCTGTTTCTCTGGGCAAAGATACGCTCAAATTCGTTTTCATTGGGGCGGCGATAAGTAATATGAAGCTCAGGAAATCCCTTGGGTGCGCCAGACGTTGGGTGAATATGCAATCTACCAAAATGTCTACCATATTCCACCACAAACTTGGGTCCCTTGGAAGCAAAATCCTGGTTTCTAAACACCACCACGCCTCGTTGGGCCACCAAGAGCGCTAACTCATCTTTTCCTGCATCATCCAAACTCAGCAATTGAACGCCTTCAATCAGAGATCCAAACTTGGGAGTGATGCGCTTAACCACTTGGCTTCCGTCCTGCGGAAATAAGTTTGGGAACTTGGGATCGGCTCTAGTAGCTGGATCAGTGAATTTGAAAAATTTCAATGGACCATACTTCTCCTGAGGATCCCAAGTAGGCAAAAATTCTGGAAACTTAGACTCCTTGCGGCTTTTCGCACTAACAACTAACACTCCCGACTCATCAACCTCATCAACTCCCTTCAAAAAGTGTGTATCGTAGTTACCATACTTTTGCCCAGCTGTCAAACTCATAATTATTTTGGGTGCAAAAAAAAAACTGTCTGTCCTGTTGCTTGTGTCTGCTGCTTGCAAATATACAACACAATGGAGAATGAAAACCACTTCCTAGTGCTACAGCAAGACTCTCTCTTTTTATACCTTTTTGAACGCTTATTTAATACTACCTCAGAATGTTGAGCTTCCCCAGTTGCCGAGTATTATCCCAAACCCTTCATAGCACCAAAAACTGTTCTCGGCCTATAAGCTCTCGTTGCACTTGCTCACGTGTGAATTCCCAATACTAACAAATCGCGCTAAGCGCACTTATCACCATTACTACACAGCGGAAAGACCTCGCAATTACTCGCAAATTTTAAGCCTCTGTTTTATCCAAGACAATGTAAAACATTATGGGGTGGGTCAAAAAAGGTCTAAAAAGATAGGCCATATAATTGATTTCTGAACTATAAACTTATTTCCTGGCTTCAGTCTTTGGCCTCAATATTTGGCATTATTCTTTGATCTTAGCCTTAGGCCTTAAATCTAGGCTTGGTTTTTGACTTCGGCTGTTTGACTTTAATTCTTTAATTCAATTCTGTCTTAACCGTTGAAGTTGCCATTTTGCACCCAAACAACACAAATTTTTACTGCACCAACAAGTTGGTTTCAGGTTTTGGCAGGTCCAGGGAAAATCATTTGCATGTGATAATTTTGGTTTTTTTCAGTCTCGGGTTCAAACGGGTATATTGTGTGGCGGCGGATACGAAGAATATTGGTTTGAGAAAAGAGATTGTTTGGTTTGAGCAGCAAAGGTAGTAGATGAGATGGTAAGATTGGATGGTAGTGTGGCTATTTGAAAAGTGTGTAGAAGAAAAATTTAATTGCTATTTGCAATTACTAATTGAAATTTTTACTAGTACTGTAAAGTCATTACACCGATACACGGGATATATGAGTGTAATTTCTAGTAAAATTAGGTGTGGCGGTAGGTATTAAGTAGATATGATACGAATAAATATGTGGCATTGGGATGATAAAAGTTGTGGATCATGAAAGTGTGGAGGTAGCCACAACTGTGGTTTAGATAGCGATAAGGGACTATGATGAGATAGTGGTGTGATGAGGGATAAGATGAGTATAATAAAAAGGGTGAATAGGGTGAATAGGGTGAGGAGAATGGATAAGATGAGGAGAATGGATAGAATGAGTGGACACGTTGAGTAAAGCGTATGGTATGCTTATGTAATAAGGAGGTGTAGTCTTATTGAATTGTATAACTATAGAAGGGTGATTTTATTATACTTCTAGTTTAGTTTTATCCTTTATTCAAGAAAATTAATTGACTTTTACTTAGTATGTAAAACTACGCACTTTTACCAACACTACAATAAATTTTGTCAATGGTTTCTCTCATACCAAATATTTCTTATTTCTGCTAAACTGCATCTAACAATTTGATAATCCAATAATGATAACGAAACAATAATAAAACAATAGTAATAAGACAATAATAATGATACAATGATAATGAAATAATCATAATGATATAATGATATTGAAACACTAGGCTTACATGTTTTATACTCGTATGATTATAACCTCATAATTATTTAATCAAACACTTAAATGAAAAACTTGCAATTTTAAACAAACAAGATTTTACAGCTTTCTTTCCATAATCTGGTACTTATAACTTGCATCCTCTACCTTGCCAGCTACAGATATATTTCTCTTAATTTAATCCATTCCAAAAATATTATATACCCAATAAAAACCATTAAACATTACTATATGACAAGCGGATCGCAATTCAGCTTCCCTAGAATTTAGATCCCTAACTAATAACCTGGCACAAATCTTGCTTGTTATTATATGATGTGATAATAAATGTACACTTTTTCTGTGGCTGTTGGTTCTGAATTTGCTTATTTTGTACTTGTCGATTCAGCATTTGCTGATTCTTAGTCAAAGGCAATTCGAATTCCTTCACATCTGAGACAAGATTTTGAGGCTTGCTAACTGGTGATTGCACTGGTGTAGGATATGCATCTGCAGGCTTCGCCGCTATGTGGTCCTCTAAAGTAGTATATCTTGTTGGTTCAACATGCGTGGACGGTGACTCTATAATCGAGCTTATAGAGCACTTATTATATTTTGGCAGGGGTTGAACCAAATTAGCGGAAACAACTTCTTTCTTTGTAGCCTCAGGTGTACTGACTAATATCTGAGCTTGGACTTCTTCTGGCCAACAACATTCAAGAAAGTTGCGTGTACAGCCCTGGCATTTACCGTTAACCTTATCCTCATCACACTTTTTCTTGCGTTTACGACAAGTAAGACATCCTGTCTTGGTTCTTCTCTTGGTTGTAGAAGATTGTACGATAGCTGGGGGCTTGCATTTTGAGACGCGATAGCGTGCAGACCCTGATTTTCCGCTGCCAGATCGTACGGATAAATTCAACACCTGTTGATATTCAGTGTATAACTTGGGTTCCATTATGAAGAGCTAAGGAGCGATACTAAGCTTGATGAATAAATATCTTGTGTATTCATCTTCTCAAATGTGGTTGTCGACACCATCAACGGCATCGATACGGCAAGACTCATGGTTGATGGCTACTGATGGATATGGAAGGAGACACCGCTGCGGATATATTTGAAAAAAGAAGGAGTGAGCGAATTTGGAAAACATTGCTCTACTTACCGCGGTAAGCTTCTGTTTTTTCCGGTAGAAGCCTACAATAATGTCCAGAAATGGCAATTGAAAAGAAGGCAAAATGGAACAGTGGAAAAACCGGAAAAAAAAGGGTGGTGATTTTAAAAATACTTTTTTGTAAGAAAAGTTGTCCGGCGCTAAAAAAATGTATCAAAAATGGACGAGTCCGGATTCGAACCGGAGACCTTTCGCATGCTAAGCGAACGCGCTACCAACTGCGCCACACGCCCTGGAAGAAGTGGTCCCTAGCAGGATCGAACTGCTGATCTTGGCGTTATTAGCACCACGCCTTAACCAACTGGGCCAAGGGACCTTTCTATATGATTAACATTTTATGACAGGAATTCTATTATAATTTTGTAGATGAAAATTTCTTAAATTCAACTTTAAGCTCTCGTCAAGTTATTTAATTCGATGTAATTCATAAAAGTCCACTGGCGAGAAGCCAAAAAAATAAAAGGCCCTCGGTCCTTTAAAGATAAGTTAACCACGGCTTCGGTATAACAATTCTTAGTAGTCAAAACTAATTAATCACTTTATGGAAAGTAAATTTAGTTATCATTCGTTCTCACAAATTCATTGTTATTACTTACCCAAAAGTCTTGTGTGATACCCATAAAGAATCTTTCAGTTCATTTAAAAATAATCATGCGTGATTAATTAGAAATTCTAGTTTTTTAGAGACTATACTTAGTTATTCTTCTTCTTTTAAAACATTTTAATATTTGATACTTCTAATATATGCTCTTCTATCAATTATAAATTAAACTTTAACAAAAGTTTGAGCATTTGTTACAGGCTTTTAAATACAAGGATACCTATAAAATAGTTGAATTTGACACTTGTTTTATTGATTTTCTGTTTCAACTACTTAAAAAAATATTGTATTTGCCATCTGGAGCAATACCTCTACTCAAAAATCTGACAGATTGTTCAGATTGTTTGCCATATACATGAAAATTTTTTGTGTAGAGGGGCTACCGCTTCACAATTAAAGACTTTATAGTATGCCTTATAATCATTTTTTTATATAAAGTAAATAGCTACTGAGCTTGATTTTGTTTCTTTTATTGAAACCGGCTTTTTATTTTTTATTATCCATTATTATTCCAATTTATGGTTAATGAGAAAAAGATTCATTTTTAGCTCTTAAATTTTCAATTATAAACAACATACTGTAGAGTAATATTTTGATCAATTCGTTTTATTGCTTAATCAGATTCGTTGTTCCTGAGAGCTGTTATTTTTAGTAATTACAGGTACAGTAAATTAAATACATCATGTTTCTAAGAAGAAGAAACAACCAAAAGTAGATACAAAAGTAATCAGATTTTTGCATTATTATTCATAAAATAAAAAAAACCACTATTTTCATCTTGTACAACAAACAACCTTTTGTAATGCTGCTTCCAAATATAAAACAACGAAGCTCAATTATCTGAACATTAATTTTGAATTTAAAGAAAAAAGGCATATATACCCTATATTTTTGTACATTTATTTTAGAGTGAGTTAGAGATAGAAATAAACCTTGAATGTTGCAACATCAATCAAAAAAAAGATAGTACTTGGTTTCAAAGATCTAAAAGATTATCAGGAAAAATTGTTTTAGTTTTCATATCCAAAATGCTCATGGTTATTGAACAGTATTAATATATATATTGCTAAGATTGTACTTTAGAAATTTGACATAAACAATTGTGTATTTTGTTACATAACAAATAAACCTAGATATAGGTGTGAACAATATAAGACAAAAGACTTCAAAAACTAGGCTTCATTGAAACCAGTTACCCAGTGCACCTATAGACATCGAGAAGTAGTTGGTAAGTAGCATCTGTGGAGCAATAGATACTGCTTTTAATTTTAAAAAAGTCCTTTGAGAGTTTAATCGGCAATTTATGCCGGACAAGGACAGCATTTGGAAGATCCACCAGATGAACTAGAATGGGAACTGGAAGATTGGTGTGAAGAATGAGAACTTTTGCCATTATTAGATGACGCTGGCGCTGGTTGAGGAGACCCACAATTGGGACCAGAACACAGTCCTGAAGACCCGTTACCCGATGAACTCCCTGATGAGCTGCCTGATGAACTACCTGATGAACTGCCTGATGAACTACCTGATGAGCCATTTGAAAACTCGGTCTTTTTTGAGCCATGTACCTTGTTCATGACACTGCCTACCATATTTCCCAGACCCAGTGTTTCAGAACCACCGCTTCCTCCACCCATTAAACCATCCATTAACTCTAGGCAACGTTTGCATTTGCAACCAGAGCGTTTGATATTCTGGTGTTCAACATCACCATGATCGCTTTCTTTTTTATTATATTGATCCAGAATAAAACGGTTCCCTGGGTTTTTGTTTTGGTCTCTTATATCTTCCACTTGGAGATTATTCTCACGGACTTGAAGTTTGCCTAATTGGCTCTTTTTTTGAAGGATTGGGCTGGCGGATGTCAATAATACTAAGCAGGCAATTGGGTAAAAAACTTTCATTTTGAGATATTACAGGATTGAGTTCAAAATTTCAGCAGCTTGATATAGCTAAAACTTTTTGAATACAAATTTTGAGTACTAGATATAT
Organism: Wickerhamia fluorescens; assembly: GCA_001599155.1. Taxonomy (NCBI): domain Eukaryota; kingdom Fungi; phylum Ascomycota; class Pichiomycetes; order Serinales; family Debaryomycetaceae; genus Wickerhamia; species Wickerhamia fluorescens. Next base: position 411,065 of record BCGE01000007.1, on the reverse strand, counting down.
TTCGAGGTTTATATAGTTTTGATCTTGAGGCATTGTATAGTAAAGTTCTAAATAATTTAGTAAAAGACCAAATAGCTCTAAAGGTTAGTTAGTTTCCTAGAATATGTGTCAGATTTCTAGCACTCAATAGTTTAGTTGGACTTTAAAGGTATGCATTCCAAAGACCTATACCCTTGGGTTTTATTTGGAAACAGGAAACAGTATCAAATTTCCTTTTTCAGTATTCTATTTCGCAGTATTTATCAATGTCGCAACTGAAAACGTCAGTGCTGCTATTTGGATATAATTCTGCCATATTCCAATTGACATTCATTTTTAAAACAGGACTCTTATGTATTATATTTATTCTTTATTGTTTTTCAGCTGTTTGAAAAGGACATGTCCTCTAACGCCAAGTTGAACGATTTGCTCTTACGGGTATTAGGGACTTCTCTGGGAAATTGATGCTTATTTTTAGAATGTACCTAATTCCAATAGCCATCTTTTAAGAGAATGGCGCATTTTAATTGCCTATAAAAATTACAAATTCGATACATGTTATTAAACGACATTGAAGAAATGTATTAAGAATGTGTCGGATTAATATTTTATGACTGGTAGCGCCGACATGTGGTTGCAAAAGAGCTTCATACCTATTTTGGACATACGTTAATTTACTGTTAGGAAATGTAAAAGATAATAATCTACATGTGGCCCAAATCAGCTTTGCGAGATATCTGGTTACGAATTTCTTCTCAGGTACCAGAGAATATCTTTTTTTAATAAACTAACAAAAGCCTAAATAGAATATTCAAATTATTTTCTTTCTTTTCAACAAAATAAAAAATGAGAAACAAATAGCCGGGTTGATACTCTTCATTCAAGTCGTTCCAAGTCACCTTATTAAAGTCTCTCAACGTATAAGCTAAATCCTTGTTTTTCACACTGCCAGCAGTTTTGCCACCGAGGCGGTTGCTATTCTCCTTCTATGAGCATTATTCCTTTTGATGATTATATTCTCGTTTAAAGTTTTTGTCATTTTCGTAGTTTTCATTATCACGTTTGTCGTTATCATTATCATGACGCCAATGGTAGTCGCGGTCATCGCCCCGATATGGCCTATCATAGTAGCGGTCTGGTGGTGGTCTGTGGTCATAGTAGCGGTCTGGTGGTGGGGGTCTACGATAGTAACGATCTGGAGGGGGTGGATGAGAGTCTTTAGAATCTCTGGTGGTAAGCTTTTTCACAATAGAAAGATATTCACCAAGACCCCCTGAACTCTTATCCTCGCGCTTTCTGTCATAATACTCATCATCATCCAGATCATAATCATCATAGTAACCTCCATTTCTCCACCTTCCATTTCTCCACCTTCCATTTCTCCATCTTCCATTTCTCCAGCCTCCCCTGTTCCCACCACGATAATTCCTGTTATATCCTGGGCCAGGTGGACGATTGTTACCTCTTCCTGGGTTTGAAGCTGCAGCCTGGACTTCTTTCATCTGGTTTTGGGTATCAAGGATATTCAGATCTTTACTCCTAGGAATAATAGGGCTGGCTGAGACCATTAAGCCAAATAAAGCTGCTTGGTAGAAAAACTTCATGTTTAAAAAAGCTAAGTATTTTGTTGAATATTACTAATTCAGCTCTTACACTAAGCTTTCTGATTCAAAATACACATTTTAGAAATATGCTACTTTAAATACTTTTTGGTCTCCCTAAAAATGCTTACTCCTGTTTAAAATCTCACATGAGATGTTCACATTATTGCTATATGGCTCATATGAGTTATATAATTTATTACTTTAATACCAAGAAATAAAGAAGATACTTTCAAATATAATAATGCATGTGATGTAAAATCAAACTATGGCGTAGGGTTGCAGATTGATACGCTTTTCTTAGAGTGTGATTTTGAATATTTCCTGTGAAGAAATCCATCAAAAAGTACTTTGTAGTTGATAATCCATATATACTGTATATGGGATAATATTTTGAAGTGAGGCTCGTTAAACTCCTACCTTGAAGCCAGTAGTTTGTATACTTAGCTCATTGAGAGAACTGTGTTGTCCAGAGAATGTAGATGTTTTTGCTGTTTGGTAGCGCCTCTGATCTGAATGGCTGCAAAAATTTACTTTGCTACAAAACGTTTGGGACCATATGAATTATAGCACCCTCTGAAAGTAGACAAGGATCCCATGAAGGAACAATTGAAGACTTCACTAATTTATTCAATATAAACTTTGGAAAACTATTTTTTTTAACACTGGCAAGGAGGACATTGTGCTGGTGGAGGAGGATTTTCTGCTGAGTAACCTTTGGGACATTTCTTGGGTTCAGAACCTTCGGGACCAGAGGAAAGAGAGCTTTGTCCTGAGTTTCCAGAGCCTGGATCCATAGACCCAGAAGAGCCAGGTCCACTCGGTGAATTAGCTGAGCCAGGACCAGGGTCTGCAGATCCAGCACCAGGAGAGCCGGAAGAGCCTTCGGGACCTTGAGAAGGAGGAGCACCCCCACCAGAGCCACCAGGACCTTGAGCAGGAGGAGGRGCACCCCCACCAGAGCCACCASSASCKTGAGCAGGAGGAGGWGCACCCCCACCAGAGCCACCASSASCKTGAGCAGGAGGAGGAGCACCCCCACCAGAGCCACCAGGACCTTGAGCAGGAGGAGGAGCACCCCCACCAGAGCCACCAGGACCTTGAGCAGGAGGAGGAGCACCCCCACCAGAGCCACCAGGACCTTGAGCAGGAGGAGGAGCACCCCCACCAGAGCCACCAGGGCTTGAAGGAGGAGGGTTCAGGTTTGAATAACCCTTGGGGCATTTTCCACCACCCTGGGGTGGGTTTTGCTCAGAGTAACCTTTAGGGCATTTTCCGCCTCCTGGAGGACCACCTGCTCCACCCCCTGGAGGACCACCTGCTCCACCAGAAGGATCTCCGCCAGCAGGGGGTGCTCCACCACCAGGTGCTCCACCACCAGGTGCTCCACCAGCAGGGGGTGCTCCACCACCAGGAGGTGCTCCACCACCAGGAGGTGCTCCACCCTTTTTACCAGAAACAGCGCCAAGGACACTATTGACGAGGTTCGAAGCAATTTCGAGATTACGTTTATCGTGTCTGTCTCTTTCATTCTCACGATAGTGGTCTGGTCTGTGTCTGTTATCATCTCCAGGATGATTTTCAGACCATCTGTTTTCTTGTTCCGTATAATGGTAGTGGCGTTTGGACTGTTTAACATCACCAGTATGGTAAACAGAATCCTTTTTGTCCGCCAAGTACTTTGAGTAACCAACATCTTCACGAGGGGAGTTTTGCGAGCTTCCAAAATCAATGTTTTGCAATTCCCTTCGTTCATTTTCAGTTGGAGAGTCTTGTAACTTGTAGGAGCCTAGAGGACCAGCGGAAACTAATAATCCGTAAACAGCTGCTTGATAAACGAGTTTCATTTTTTTTTTTTAACGAGTGAGATAAATAGAATCTGTTTGCGTTTGTAATAGTGTGACTACTGTGATTTAAAAAAGCTTTATACCTGATGATTTCGACAGCTTTATATACTGTAAATCATTGAAGTTTTTCAATCAAACAAGATAGATTTGGAATGGCTAAGAATTTGATTACTATGACTGTACTTCGTCAACTTCATGGAAACATCTACTCGTCAAGCATACCTATTTAGATACAGTATCTAGCATCAAAGCTGCTCTTTAAATTCCAGTATTTTCTTAATTAAATCGGCAGTGTCTTTGTTTTATTTTGAATCGTAACTCAAACTAAAATGTTATTCATAATCTAGAAAATATGTATTTTGACGCCTGGATAATTAGGGAAGCATTCATTTTTTTTGTTTTACGCAACTACTATACTCTGTCTAATTGTGAATAATGCACTTTTAACTTTCTCCCCATGATTTGAATATCACCTATAACTCATTTGTCTTACACTATTAAATTGCAACTAACTCTTTTCAAATGCGTCTTATTTGAGAGACTGAACATAGGCTAGAAGGTATAAATAACCTTCAACGGTGTTTATTGCCATTGTATAACATTCTAAAAATTAAAAACTAAAAAAATTAAAGCCTACTTTAACTTGCAACAATTCACATTACAAATTTATTTAGACGATTTAGTATTAGATTTAATAACTATTTTTAATGTTTTCTAAAAACAAAATAACTCATATGTAAAAGTAGTTTTTGAACAAAGCATCCACTGCAAACCTAAGGACTACAGTGAAACAAGGTAATTTTATCTGCATTATAAAACATCACTAGTAAATGACGTAATATACGAAATTCACAATATTCATACACTTTAGACATCTGAATCACATGTTTTAATCTAATTTCAGCACCTGTTCAATGCAAACTATACCGATGGTTTTGTTTAGGTTCCTTAAGGAAAGCCTTTCTTACATTATCTTGGCTTATGAAAAATGCTCTTGATAAAGCTTTTCTCGGATAAATTGCAATATCTTGCAAATCCTTGTTTAATAATTGTCAGCGTATTCGAAATATAGCTAATAATGCCGTTGAAAAATAGCTCGTGCTGCTATTTTTATTTTAATAAGTATTTGTGAGTGTGGGTCAATTTTTGTTTATATTAGTTCATCAAAGAAAAAGAAGCTTCTGACCACGCTTGTTATTAAAATCGGCTAGCTATGTTTTAGCGCTAACTTTGAATTTAGTACTTGAACACATAAATGTGTAGCTTTTATGTATACAGGTGGTAGATTTGACTAGACAATTTTAAAGTAGAAAATATATCACAGCCTTGTATTGAATGCTACATAATTGCACATCAACATATTGCTTTTTTTGAATAGTTACTGTGTTTCGTTAAAGTCAGTTTCATATATATTATTTAAAAATTCAATTATAAACAAGCTGTGTATTAAATTAATCACCCAGGTGAGAGCCACCTAAAACCAAGGAGCTTTTTCTATTTTTTTAATAGTTTGTAGAACTCGTTCAATTCTTGACAAGCAATGTATAATATTAATCGCTTTTTGGTATTTTATACATGAAATTTGAGATTATTAGTTAAAAAAGGGCTTTTGGGGACTTATGTCTTTCATGCTGTGTAAATTTGGTAATTTGTTTCATATATAAAAGTATATGATGTTTGGTGTTTAAAATATTTATAGCACATTTACCAGGTGTCTGTTTTGTGGTAAAAAGATTTAGAACGTTTTTGAAAAACCTAACAATCAAAGTCAGAGGAATTTAAACTGCGATTGTTTTATTCTCATTAGTAATTCCAGCATATATAAATTATTTCTAATCAGGATTATTGGTATACTCAAACACTAAAATTTTACATGATAGCTTTTTAATGAAAGGGTGAAGATTGTCCTTTGCGATTTCCAGTCAGATCTGACTAACTAATTTTTTCAACCCTAGTTAGATCCGGCATTTAACTAAAACTAATTTACAGCTAGAACTGTCTTTCAGTTATTTAAAGCAATAAGAGCATTTATGAAACTTGAAATATGAACATGACTTAATAGGTCTTTTACATGCATCACTATATAAAAATTTTATTTATTAGAAAACTAAACACTATATTTTAATATTTAAAGATTCTGATCTATTTTCAAATTTTAAAACCACTCCAATGCTCTACTTTGCTCAATTACGAATCTATAGGTATATAAGATTTTGATTTCGACACTGTTACTTAGGATTCCCAATACATATTTCCAATAATATTACAAGTGGTGTTTTTGTAAGCTTAAAGAGTGCAACAAAACTTTTTTGGTTCAAATATATAAAATAATGATGTTCATACATAAGTTAAATAGACTGATAAATACTTTGATGAGAAAGGCAATAGATATTTCAACCTATTTTTTCACACTAGATTTGTATATATTCTGTGTTTCAAACAAATATTAAAGTGCAATTTTTTATAACACAAGTCAAAGACAAAAGCACATCATATCCAACATGGTTAATTTCGATGGTAAAAAATAGGGTACTCATATATATATATATATATATATATATATATTAATATTATATACATATTCAGATAAAATTCTATAATTACCAATAAATTATTCTTGAAAGAATTAATTATTCAGACTATTTTAAATTATAAGACAAACACTTTGATGACTTTTGACTGAGATGCGAATAAGTCTGAGCCAAACTGCTATTATATAATTCCTCAGGTAAAAATTCCAAATCATAAATGCCCTAAATGATGAATATCGTCCTTTGACCCACAAAATTTATTGGATACCCAAAATTAAAGTGAAAACTTATTATCATAGCATGTACTAAAAAATTTTATCCATAGATCACCTAAGTCATATAAGTATTCCTCAGGCATTAAATGTCTAATTCATATTGAACCCTTCTGTTAATCTGTCTTCAACTTTTGAGTCTTTGCACGACTTTATTGGATTTTTTGTTAGGATTTTTTCACATCTTCGACCATGTCACCATTCAACATTACAGCTCGATAATGCCAGTAAAAGCTATTGCTAAGACTTCCATTGCCCGTAATGGTGTGGGCTCTTTTGTGAACCCGTGCTACAGAATACAGTTACAGTATTGTAACTGGGGTGGCTCCTCCACAGGCCTCCGTAACTTATTAAAGACCGGCCGGTTGAATCTGATTGCCAAACAAAAGCCTTATGCATACTTTGAAGTGGTCAAAAAGACTGGAAATCCTACGTTGAAGTTCTATTACAATAATGATGCTGTTGAGGAAGTTTCTGTGGCTAACATGAAATGTGAAGAGGTTGTGGAAAAGATTAACGAGTATAGTCAACGCAGTGGTGCACCGTTGTTGAAATACAACCACAAGGTTATGTCTATTAATGACTCCGTAAGAGGCATTTGGTCGCCATTGCACCTTCCCAAGACACACAGACACAAAATCTAATGTATATTAACTAGTTTGTAAATAGATGATTGAATGGAATCCTAAGATTACATTTAAAAAAAAAAGATAATTGAGTGGAATCATGGCTACACTGCAGTAGTCTAGAACTAATGAGTGAAAATTACGACGACGAAAATAGTTTAATAAAACACATTAAGAAATTAAGCAGACCAAAGGCTTCGATTTTAACACATGCTATGAAATAAATATATAAAAAGTTGAATTAGTATATGAAAAAAGTACTAGTTGAATTGAATGCTAGAATGAAGAGTACGTAACACTATGAGAATATTGTTAAGAATCGAAGTAGTCTGTCAAAGTCTATTCCTAAAATTATTAGATTATTTTTCTTCTTCTTGAACAATATCTTGGTTAGAACCATCATTATAGATTCGGTAAATCTTATTTCTCCAGAATCCATCATCACCGAGGTGCTCCTTGACAACTAAAGTGTAATTGCCCCAGAATGGCAATAACTTGAACCAGCACGCCCAGTAGACGAGTCCAACACCAAATACTGCCCAGGTCACAACTGGGTGGATCCAGTATGGCAAGCTTTTGTAAACCGTTTGGCCACCAGATGGGGGAATATAGGGTGCTGCAATTAAATACAACGAGGACAAAAAGAAAAAGATAATGACAGGAAGGGTTGCCTTGATCGGTGGGTTCCATTCGATCAATCCTTTGGAACGCTTGTAGTAAAGATAAAGCAAGCCTCCAGCAACAGCAGTGTTGACCACGTTTAATGGGTAGGAAATCAAATTCAAGATAAAATTGTATGCATCACCGGGGGGAGGCGCGATAATAGTAATCACACAAACAACCCAATGCTGAAACAAGCCGACAAATGGAGTGTTCAATGGCTTAGACGTAGCAAAGAAGCGTGAAAATGGCAACGAGCCTTCACGACCAAGTGACTGAATAATTCTTCCTTGTGAGAAGATTACCGACATAACATTACCCAAAGCCGAAAGTGCGACAAAAACAGATGCAGCAGTCTCGGCCTTACTGCCCATGGCATACTTGAAGAAGCTGGCAGCCAAAATACGCCCGGAAGAAGAAATCTCTTCCCTGGGAACAACAGCAAAGTACGCGATGTTGACAAACATGTAAATAACACCCAAAAAGATAAAGGCAGTAGGTGCAGCAACTTTTAACACCTTCACGGGGTTCTTAATCTCACCCAAGGCATAATTTGCGTTAGAATAACCAACATATGACCAGATAACATTATACAATGCATTGACAATACCGAAACCGGTAGGCGATTCGCCTTCAAAAGCATTGGTAAAGTTATGAGTTGGTTCAAACCCGTTTGTCTTGATTCCACCAGCCAAAGCAACCCATCCAGTGACAGTAATAATCAAAATAATGAAAACTTTAAAAATACCTAAAATGTTTGCCACGATCAAACCAGTGCGAATATGGAGACCATTTATTAAGAAAGCAAATGTAATGACTGCAATGCCGATTCCTCTAGAGTTCCACTGAGTTACTTCTGTTCCAGCTGCGTTAAGGATGTATTCTCCTACGACTATCGAGTTACCTGAGGCCCAGCCCAAAAAGAAAACGTACGATGAGTACATAGCGGTGACCAAGAACTTGGGCTTACTGAACATATACTCCAAATAGTTCTTCTCTCCACCGTTACGAGGCAACGCACTTCCGAGTTCCATGTATACCAATAATCCACTAAATGCAATTACTGTACCAGCAAACCACATCATAAGTGAAGTGCCCACGGATCCCGAAAGCAGGTAGATAGTAGACCCGGTACTGAATACACCGGCACCCAACATACGATTCAACATGAGGAATGAAGCCGAAACATACCCAATGGTCTTTTTATTCTGATCGAGTTCAACTACTGCTGCTCTATCCTTCTGTGATGTAGATGAGTACGCAGAGACATTGTCCTCATCAGAAGCAGGCAAAGTAGTTGCCTTTTCCGAACTCTTTTTATAAAAGTCCGTTATTGACATATTTCTGTGAGTATCCTAAACTTCTTAATTTATCGCAGATCTGTGACCATGCGCGCCCACTATATATATCCTCTCGGACCCATAGTAGTAGTCATTGATACATGCCCTGCCTTGAAAGAACATTTCTTTTTTTTTCTGTAGCTTTTTATGTTTAGAGGTAACTGTAGCACTTAAACTCAATTGCCAAAAAAGATAATCTCTGCTAAGGCAATAATAAGTCAGCCACAGCCGTATATCATTGTAGTGAATGTTATCATATTATCAATCCACACTTTGATTGTATTTTTTGGCAGATTTTAAACAAGGTTTACGAATAGGCCATGGTTTCTCAAATTAAAATGTATTAACGAGTCGTTTAACTGGCTGCAACCACACTATGCCGTAGTCACTTGAAAGTCTTTTCCAACATGTAAAAGCGGCATTGTTTCATGTTTATCTGAACCAGGCCAAAATCCCGGTATCGGCTACGGCAAAGTTGTAGTGGAAGCTTTAAAAGGAACTGCCTTTTTGCTAATTCCGGTAACATGGTCATGTGAACATCGCTACTTTTCGCTTATAGTCAAACGGCATTCTTCGAAGCTTAGTGATTTCACGTGATATCACGATCGATGGTTCGATGGCTATTAGTTAATAATCTAATTCCAAAGCATAATAAGCTTGTGTGTAACTCAGTAAATCTCGTTAGAAGTATGGGGCAAGCGGCGTTTATTACTGCGAAGAAATCAACTCTGTTTTTGAGAAACGCAATTCAGTGTAAGGGTGGCGTAATCAGGTGCAGAGTATTGTAATCTGTTTTGTAATCTGTTTTGTAATCTGTTTTGTAATCTGTATTGTCAGCAATGCGGCATAGTATAGCCGCTATGATAAAACTTTGAGGCGTGGAATATATCTGTAGAAGTGTTTTTGGTCAAAAGATTAGGCTATAGTGTCAGATATATCTAGCGATTGGCTTCTTGAGAGAAGCTTAAATGGAGGAAAGGTTGATCATTAAATGCCAAATGAAACTCCTGGTTAAATATTGTTCATTTAGTTATATATGGCATTGTGGCTAAACTATGTTTTGAAACAGATGGATTTATAGAATATGTTATATAATACAAATTTGAGATACGAACGGTTACTCATTATAGAGGGTAAGTGTTAAAAATATTGTGATATCAAATGTCGTGATATTGTGTTATGGCATATGGATGATAGTGCTGTTTTTCTGTATCTGTATCCTGGTTTTACAGTTTATCAGTATTTTAAAGTTATTTTGTCATATATTGAAGTTTGCAGTTTTGTATTAGAAAGTGTCATGTCATCGTGATATTGCAAATTCAGGTTTTACAGTTTTAAGTTATTTCAGTGTCGTAATGTCATAATGTCGTATATGTCTCATTTGCAGTTTCTAAATCGTGCAGTGTCGCTGCATTATGGTGTCATAGTGTCGCGGTGTTGCAGTGTCAGTATTTATCAACATCGCAAACCTCAGCTTTACAGTTTAGGATTAGTGAAGTATGACAATGTCATAATGTCGCATATATCTCATTTGCAGTTTCTAAATCCTGCAGTGTCGTTGCATTATTGCGTCGTGGTGTCGTAGTGTCCGTGTCCATCAACATCGCAAACCTCAGCTTTACAGTTTAGGATTAGTGAAGTATGACAATGTCATAATGTCGCATATATATCATTTGCAGTTTCTAAATCCTGCAGTGTCGTTGCATTATTGCGTCGTGGTGTCGCGGTGTTGCAGTGTCAGTATTTATCAACATCGCAAACCTCAGCTTTACAGTTTAGGATTAGTGAAGTATGACAATGTCATAATGTCGCATATATCTCATTTGCAGTTTCTAAATCCTGCAGTGTCGTTGCATTATTGCGSCGTGGTGTCGTAGTGTCCGTGTCCATCAACATCGCAAACCTCAGCTTTACAGTTTTAAATTATTGCAGTGTCGGAATGTCATAATGTCGCATATATCTCATTTGCAGTTTTCGAACTTGGTAGCTTCGCAACTTAGTAGTAATATAGTATCGCAATATTTTAATGTCCAAAATATATGATTTTAAAATGTCGCAAGCTGCGTTACTTCTTTACATCAAATATTTTAGCAGCAATTAACAAGGTTGCCACCAATGCTGATTACCAAGAAGCCAAAGCCCAATGGGTTTGCACGGTTCAATGCCAACTATTATCCCACAAATAACCCACTTCCCCTTAAGTACTTTACTAAGTACTTGAATGATGAAAACAAACCAGTTCATCAACTTCTCAGCACATATAATAACTTGACTGCCCCTGAGAGAAAACCGCGAATGGTGGCTCACTTGTTCGGACGTGATTTGCGCCTAAATGATAACTACTCCTTAAGTAAGGCAAACCAACTTGCTAAGGAGCTGAATGCTGGCCTTGTTTTAGTCTTTCCGGTTTGCATTGACGCCTGGAAGGCTCATGCCCAAACCAGTCCTTTCCAACATACGTATATACAAAATGTGTTGCAATTGATCAAAAGCGAGGCGAATAAACATGGTATCCCCTTAGTTTTGTTAAATATTGAGACCCGTAAGACCACAGCTAAGACTCTTGGGCGGTTTTTCACAGAAAACCATATTGACGCGGTTTTCACCACCATTGACTACGAAGTTGATGAATTGCGCACCTTAATTGAATTGTGCCATGAAAGTAATGGCAACTGGAAACTCGATTTAACCCATCAGTCATGTGTCGTCACCCCAGGAATGCTAAAAACTAAGTCAAAACAGACTCAGTATCTGGTGTTTACTCCCTGGTATCGTGCATGGCGACTGTATTTGGATGAAAATCCTCAAGATTTGGAAGTCAAAGATACTTATTTGCACAAGTTTGACCCAAAGTACTTGAAACTATTTGAAGATTGTGATGTTAAGTATGCTTTTCCTGGACAAAAGCTTTCTAAAACCCAGGCTGAATACTTTGACAAACATTATCGCATCAACTCCCTTGATGATCCCTTGCGTATATTTGTCGATAATTTTAGTCTGATAAAATCTTATGCCGATATCCGCAATGATATTGCGGCGGACTCCACTTCGCATATGTCTCACCACCTTGCGGTGGGTTCAATATCGCCACGTCAATTGATCGACTGTATTAAGAAACAAACAAAATCAAAAGGCTGGCCGAATAATTCCGGGTGCAATGAGTATATACGTGAATTGGCCTGGCGTGACTTTTATAAACACATTGTCGCCAACTGGCCTCACGTCTGTATGCACCGCCCGTTTCAACTAGATTACATTGATGTCAAATGGGAGGACAATAAAAGTCATTTCGAAAGCTGGTGTTCGGGGCACACCGGTGTGCCAATTGTGGACGCACTGATGCGCCAACTACAGGCAACGGGATATATGAATAACCGCTGCCGTATGATCGTTGCTAGTTTTTTGGCAAAGAACTTAATACTCGATTGGCGCTTGGGAGAGCAGTACTTTCTGCTGCTTTTGGTAGACGGGGATTTTGCGTCTAACAATGGTGGTTGGGGATTTTGCAGCAGTGTAGGTGTCGACCCGCAACCCTACTTTCGTGTTTTTAATCCCTTCTTGCAAAGTGAACGCTTCGATAAGGATGGTGAATTCATCAGACGTTGGATACCTGAACTCACAGATATCACCAATCCAAAGCAAATACGCAATCCTCATGAATATGCGGAGTCTAAAAAAATTGCCCTGGAAAACATGTACCCAGCACCAATTGTGGACTACAAAGAAACTAGAGCAGAAGCTATAGAGAGATTCAAAGACGCGAAATAGCACGCGTTTATATAGACATTAATCAATATATTTACAAGACTTTCATCTATTTAAGTAACTCCTCAATCGCGGCCTTGGCAATGTTCAAGTTCTCCTCGGAACCAACCAAATGAACAAAGTTGGATTCCTTATCATTAGCTCTTGGGATAGTAATGAAGGTATTTGATGTCTTTCTAACCTGATTCACCTTGGAACCTTGAGGTCCAATAATCTTGGAAAAGGTCGAAGGGTTCTTAGCATAGAACCAGCCAACTGCATTTGCAGATTCGGCATTTCTCAAACGTTGCTTGATCTCCTTAGATGCTCTTGCAGTGTCTTTTTCATCACCAACTAATCTCCAAGGAATAATGCCACTTTCGACTGGCTTCTCGCCAGCCTGCACAATAGTAAACATAGTTTCAGCAGAGTCCTCGGGGTATGCCTCCTCGGGGGCCTTTGGAATAGCCTTGCTGGACAATTTAGAAGCTTGTCTGGTCAAATTACCATGCTGCACCTCGACATTGTAATCTCTGTTCAAAGTTTTAATAAAAGCACCCTTCTCGCTGACCAAAGCATGGTAGATCTCGGGGATGTCAATTGAGACATTCCAACTATCCTTGGTAATTTCAGAGATTTTTTCTTTTAAAGCCTCGATCTTCTCAGGCAAACCAGAAATCGTAATCATTGTAGACTCCAGATCAGGCTTGGGAATGAAGATTGACACACCAAACTCATCTTGCAATGCATGACGGATAGATCCATTGGGACCCACAAGCAATCTGTGCTTTTCCTTAGGCAAATCGTACTCAGAATTGATTAAAGCTTCCTTAGCTGCGACAATCTCCTTGACTAACTCAACAACTTTCGAAACCAATTTTTTGTCACCTTCTGAGGTCACTTCATCGGATTTAGAGCTCTCCTTGGGAATACTCAACAATTTGAAGTATTTTCTTCTTGGTAAATCCTCACCACCAGCCTTTCTGATAATTTCCTTCATCACTGAACCACCTGGACCAATCAAATCACGATGGTATTTGGGGTCAACATTAATTGTGACGGTTACCGTATTCTCAATTTCCTCGATAATATCATTAAGCTTTTTGCTGGCTTCCTTCAAAGCTGTTCTAGAGCCAATCAATTCGATTTCACCAAAAGAGTTCTTAGCTTCTGCTTCATCATCTCTCTTGTATCTGTATTCAATACCACACTCATCGGCAATGTCTCTAATGTTTTCATGACCTTTACCCATAACTCTGGGAATACTCTTCAAAGGAACCGAGATAATCTGTTTATGTCCGTTTTCCTTTTCAAAGTTGTACAAATCTAACATCTCCTCTTGTGCTTTAGCAACACCCTTGGATGGTCCCCGAATAGTGATTTCATCCTTAGACTTAGGCGCATCCGATTGGTTAGCATAGCTGGAGTCGGTGGAACCTGGGAATCTGATCTTGACACTGTACTTATCCTGCAATCTGTTGATATAGATACCCTTACTGCCAATTAATCTTCTGTGGTACTCGTTTTCAACTCTCACTCTAACAAATGTCTCATCGGCCCATTTTTTAGATGTTTGAGAAATACGGGCCTTGGCCTCTTCAACATTTCTCTTGAAACCAACAATTACTATGGTTGCCTTGGAATTTTCGTCCTTAGCATCATTAGAATTTTCCTTATCCTCTACATCAATTTTCACGCCGAATTCTTCTCTCAACGAAATCAAATTAGCGCCATTCTTACCAATTAATCTGGGTAAAGTTGAGCTTGGAACTTGGACAGTTGTCTGGTATTCATTCTTAAACTCCCTTCCTTCTTCGATAACTGTTCCAATAGCTTTAGATACAGTGGCCACTGCTGTTTTAACACCGTGTATGTAAACCTCATCATCCGAATGAGTTTTGCCATTAGAATGCAAAAGGACCTTGACTGAGTTAGGCTCCACAGTAGACAATATAGACTTTAATGTAGAGCCTTTATTGCCTGAAATCCAGGATTGTTCTTGAGATGGAACTGATAAAATAACGGTTTGCAAGGATGCAGACAACTCTCTCAAAGGTTCCAAGGCAGCATCGACCTCGTCCAAGACAGAAGTGTCCACAGTAGAATCGACAAAATCGATAGCGTCATCTGATTCCTCGGGCTCGTGGAACAAGGTGATTGTATTGCCCAAAACAACAAATTCAACACCTTTGGCTTTAGCGACTTCTTCGATAGTTTTGGGAACCTCATTAATCAAGAATTCATCAATATCATCCACAACCTTTGTTTGAGATGGGGAAAGCTTGTTAACAACATTCACGATTGCCTTCTTGGTGGTCTTGACGTTCTCAACATCTTCTTCACCTTTAGAGACAATTTCAATGGGAATAATCTGAACATTTGAGTCAGCTAAATTGTGAGTTTCCGGGGCATTGACAATAACATTGTTAGCCTTCGAAATTTCATCAAAAGTACCTTTTTTACGCAATAAAGCAGCAACGGCCTTTACGTGTTTTAAATTACCCTTATGGGCTTTAGACATCTCTAAAACCTCTACCTTGTACTGCGAGGTAATTTTTCTTGCTTTCTCTTGAGAGGCACGAAGTTTAGTCTTTTCGCCAATAAATTTGACACTGGTTTCACCCTCTTCAGGCAATTTGATCCAAACATTCTCCTCCTCCAAAATTTCGCGGATAGGCAAAAATTGGTGCTTCAACTTGGGAATTGGAACCTCCTCCACAACAATCTTAGACTCCAAGGTCTTCAATGCTTGTTTGATTTCAGCTTTCGCCTCCAAAACTTCCTCTCTGTTGCCAACAATAACGACGTTAGATCCAGAAGACTCATAGTCGGGCACCATGATGTCTAAAGAGTTGTATTTTTCTACGATCGAAGACAATTCCTTAGACGCAAATGGCTTTACCAAAGAGTCAATAGGGATACGAGTAGACAAAGTCTTAGTTTCTTGATCAACAATTGCCATAATCAGAGACTTGGCATGTTTGCAGCCCTCGGCATCACCACTAATGGTAATGTTAACGGTGGTAGAGAAAATATCGTCGTCGTCATTGTCCGACTTGTTCTCTTCTGAAATAGCTTCTGGGGAAGCTTCCTTGTCTGCATCATCATTGGTATTACCAATATCAATCTTGACATCATTGGCAGCAATGATAGGACGCAAGTTTCTACCTTGTTGCCCAATGATTCTCGATCTAATCTTTGCAGGCACAGTGAAAGTGATAACAACAGGCTTGGTCAATTTCTTAATTACCAATCTCTTAGCTTGCTTTACATCCTCGGGTCTACCAGAAATCAAAAATGTTCTTTTTTTGATATGGTGAGAAGTAGTGGCCTCAATATTGGTCTTAGTTTCAGCCTTAACCGAAGTCAAAATCTTAATAAACTCCGGCTTGGAAACATTAAGCTGGTCCTGGACATCCAACGAAAACGCCTCCTGTATAGTCGAAGTCTTAAATTTAGACATACCAGGAGAAGCAGCACGGGATGAAGACAAATTAGCAAGAGCAGGTGTCTGCACTGGAGAAGAGGAAGAAGCTGCTGTTGCTGAATCGGGACTAAACGAAGCAGCAGTAGGAGCCTTCATAGATGGGCCCCAAGCAAGAGCAGAACCAGCCACAGAGGAAGAAGAATTCTTCTTTGCGCCACCCAAAGCAGGAAATGCCAGTTCGTCCGTAATAGACGGTGTGGTGGTAGCACTGCTGGCCCCGGAAGCTGGGCTAGCACTAGACTGGTTATCAAAAGAGTCATCCGCAGCGACATCATCAAAGTTAGATGTCATTTGGGGATAGAGCTCGGCAAGAGTACCGTTAACACGAGCAGCAATAATTTCGGCAGGAGTAGGCATGGTCAATAGTAGCAGAAAACTTCAATTGTATCAAAATAGGACGGCAATGCTCAAACAAATAAACCTAATATCTGTGAAAGCAGCAGTAAGATGGTGGTGTGAACAAGCTAAGTGCTAGAAGCAAACAGAAGCAATGCAATAACAAATTGTGATAGAACACAAGGAGGTTTGGTTTTCGCAAACTGCAGTGATCAATAAGAACAAGATGGGAGGCAAATTGTTCAACAACTGATTTCCATTTTTTGGATCATACTAGTTGGTTTCAGCACCAGAAAAAAACCGCCACGTCGCGAAATTCTCAGCAGGGACTCGGGATCCCAAAGATGGCGAAAAAGGCCAAATATTAAAGGCGTAATGAAGCATATAATAAATAAGCGCCATGAATTAGGGATTGTACTCAAAGATTGTATAAGCTTATTATTTAATTGAACAAGGAGTGAATTTTTGCAATTTGAATCATTGAATTGGCTCTTTTTTGAGGTAGAACCTGAAACTCGGTAACAATAACCAACATTTAGGTGAAAAGGGTTGTAAATGTCTTTTGTTGTAGGTTGGCAGTAGATTGACTTTTGCTGTAATCATCTTAGGTTATAGATTCTTCGGTCTGTAGACATGGGGAATGTATGGTAAGGCAGCGGAATATTTACCTTCTTGATGATAGTGATAGGGTTTATTCTGCTATGTTTCTGTGAGGCTTGTAACGGATATTTGTTATAGCTCAATTCACAATTTGTTTACCAAAAGGGGTATTTAGAAGACAATTTGGTAGCAAGTAATTGTATTAAGTTTATTCGGAAAAGTCAAATCAGCGGAGCAATAGTGAGCTGATGATGCTAAACAAAACTTAGTGAGCTGATTGTGATGAATTAGTTGTAGTGAATTAGTACTGGGGCGAATCTATTGACATGAATTGACATATATCAACGTGCAATATTGTAATTGGCATGAACTGTTATAATGGATTATAATTAATTGGCTATTGTGAACTTATCTGTATGTCAGAGTGAAATTTACAAGTGTTTTCTTGACATGAATTTACGGAGACTTGATGATTATGATTTTTAAACCACAACACCAATGTCTATTTTTACTACAGTAAACAATAACATTCGGGTTGTGCTTTTGTTTTTACGTATTGTTTGCTCATTAGAGATAGTTTTGTTCGGTATTGATAAACTTCCCACAATGTTCAATTGCTCTACTCTATAGTGAATGATCTGTAGTATGGTAATAATACCATAACTCTTGAATTGAGGATTTGGTTTGTGCCTTCCAAACATAACCTTTAAATAATATAAACATCATTATGGTAAAAGGGTGTTTATTTTATGTGCTTTGTAGTAAAAACAACAATGCTAAGTGCAGTAATTCTATTATTAGTTGTATTCCTCTGATGCAGTCACGTTACATTGGTTAATCTCTTCAATCACCTCTAATCTGCCCTTAGTTTTTTGTTAAGCAACTATGTTACTGACAACTGCAATCATCACAATTATAAACTTAGCTGCCTTATTCAGTTTCAATATTTTCCGTGGATCTTCTTTTCTATCACACTCCTTTTTAGGCTTTAAACTGGTGGATCTTTTTTGCATAGCTCGTTTCCCAAGTTGTTGCGCACTTTTGTAAATCCCAATATAAAATGGTATTAATTAACTACTCTGATATAATGGGATGTGATTGAGTGTAGTTTACTGTTTGAACGGACTTCTGCTTTGAGCATTATTTCATAACATTCCCATGGTTTGAGCTTCGTGTAGTACTCTTCACTTTTGCTGATTCGCATTAAAAAACACCAAAAAAGCATTATTATCATAAACACTCCAGGAATTCACTTCTCTTCATATCATTAGATCTATAATCTTATTTTTGTCTTGACTTAATAGCTTTCTTTTCGAATTTTTCAAATTTAGCCCATAATAAAAAGCCTGTAATTTATAACTTTTGGCTGGTGGTTATCTGCAAAAGAGAACTTTAATAACGGCCACAAGCCGGAATTTTATAAAACTGTCTTTCTTCGCTCACCAAAAAGTATTACATGTGGTTAAATATAGATTTGTTTCCTTAAAAAATAAGGAGCCTCCCCCCCCTCATTTTACCCATTTTTTATAAAGTAGTTGTGAATGGTTAATGTCTTTTTGCTCAAAGTTCAGTATTCGACGTTATCTTGAATTTGATTTTCAATAATGTATCATTCTTTTTTGAGATATGGAATACATTACTTGTTTTGTGTGAAATCTTAAATTAGATCATTATATCTCATAATATACTTGCCTTTCTCTTTAATGATTTTAAAAAATTTACTGTATTTAGCCTTCAAAATTTTGGCATTATTAGGGACCTGAGTTTCTTCGGAACCTAAAATCTTCTCTGTTACGAAAACTTATTTTTTTTTTGATTTAGTAACATATATTCAGATGTCTTTATCTTATTATCGGTCTAAAATAAGTTTCTGTATTTCAGCCATACAATGGAAATAAACAAATTCATATTTTTTATTATGATACAATTACAGCAAATCTACCATTCTAGTTTTTATTTTAGATTGGCTTCTGCAACTTTTTCTTACCTACATGGCAATATTTGAAATTATTTCGTTAATTCATATATATTTAGAATGCTAAATTATTAACATTTATGCTATTTTAAGGATTCGTAACGACACTCACTAGACCCTGCGAATGTATCAAAAACTCACGGCATGACCCGCCAACATAACTAGCAGCAGATTTGCTTGTGGCCTTTTGGTATGTTTGTACACGACGTGTAAGCTTTCCCAGGTCAATGTAAATATCGCTCTTCTCAGCATTGCAATCAGCCAGTGATGGTTTGCTATATTGCTCCTCTAAAAGCTGAGAATAATTACTCAAAGTGATGTATTTTCCGTTCCACTTATCATAGGAATTGAGGTTAGGAATGCAATTCGAGATGTACTGTTTCTCCACTGTAGTGTAAACCTTATCATATGAAATGAATTTGAACGAATTTACCGAAGTAGTAGACTTATAAGGAAGTGTGTCCGAGGGTGGTGTTAATTCGGTGGATGCATTAGTTGAAACGGAAGAATTACCATCTCTGTCGAAAACTGAATCAACGCTGTCTAAAGAGCGCGAATCATTGCTAGCCGCCGAATTGTTACACGAAAAGAATGAGTCTAAATGGCTGGACTTTTCATCCCGCAGCCCCATACTAGAAACACAGTTAGATAATCCCCTCTCCATAAGTAAATGCGCGTCATCTTCATCTTCGTCGTCAATGGTACCACGCCGGCGGCGATAGTTTGCGGCAGCAGCAGTAGCAGTTAATAAAGCGTTGTTGCGCAGGGAATACACTGAGGGAATACTCTTCAAACGTGTAACCCCGCGAGATTCTAAGGGTTTACTTATGTCACGTCCAACCATCAAAACGCGGAACCAGCTGATCATAGTATGAAACGACCAAAACTGCAATAAAATCTGGCGGCATTCAACACGCAAACGTAACACATTCTTATACCTGACAAGAGATGTTACGTTCAGGTCACTATAGTCACCATCTTCTTTGTAAATAGCAGAAATCAACTGGTTTAACGATGGGGCCTCCCCCGCTTGCAAATTATCTAATGTAAAGGAGTGTATCAAAGAACCTTGGTAACGCAGCCTAAACTGCTCGTAACTAGGCCCCTCTGGCTTTATTGGTTCAAATAATAATGCGTTATCCCGAAGTGCCTCGTAGTGTTTGGACAAGTTATGCTGCAACCATAAACTCAGCTTGATACTCCGAAAACTTTCCTTAAGTCTACTCACCGACAGACAAGCCTTCAAGTACTGTTCCCGTTTCGACAAGTCGCAAAAGTTGACGCCATATGCATCACCATCAAACATATCAATATCCAGGTCTGTTGAAGTATTTGTACTGGTGCTAGAAAACTCCGAGTCCACATCTTTAATCAACTGAGCCAACCCATTCACTTCAGTATACAACGAAATGATTGTGCTTATCATCGACTTATCAGCATTTAATGAATATATATTCAACTGCGTCGAGTTAAGCTCCAAAATTACAGGTTTCCATGCTCTAGAGCCATTATTATACTGGTATGGTGTAAGAAACTCTGTTTTCAAGAGCGCTAATCCATAAAACTCGAGAGTAGGTTTATATGCTGGAAGTTCCTCTTTTCTCTGAGTATATTCGGGAACCTTTGGTGGCTCTGCTACCTTGATATCTTCGATTAAGCTCATCTTTCTCATCCCATTAGTGTTTGGTTTCATTTTTTTAATAACTTTTCCTTTTTTGCAACTACCTATCTTAAAGAATAGGTTTGAAACGAAATGCCAAATTTAGATTTTTTTTTTTTGCTGCAGCTGTCAAAAATTCTTGATGACCTTTAACAATCCGCTGATTTGTTAGTATAAACTTTGTAAATATTGATGTAGCGTCATACTGCGTAATATGGCACTTCATTAGAATAGCTTCTAGATGAATTATATCTTAGTAACTTCTCATTTCGTATACCAAGTAGGCAAGTTCCTGTCATTAGTGAATCCCCACTATTAACAAGCCCCTATTATTAGCAATCCCTATTATAAGCAATTCTTGGTCATTAACAATGCTTGGGCATTAGCAATGTTTGGTCATTGGCAATTTCACACCTCCATTATTACAATATTCACCAATTTTTGATAAACAACAAATTTTGTAGTTTTCATACTACTGTCCTTTATTGCATATCATCTTAGAAGCTATTACTTGAGTCAAGCTTTCAGCATTCCTCGATGTAACAAAACCTTAAACGTTTAAATAGACCTTTTTTTCTTTATTTCTGCCCTATTGTTATTCATTATTCGCTTTCTTTAATTGTTTTCGCCAATTCTCTATTCACCTCGCTATTCACCCCATCATTCTACCATTACAAATTGAAGTATATCTATAGTACCATCAAATATGAACTTGCGTAAATTCACAGAACTCAATAATTGCGATAATAGAGTTTTGAAATAAAGGGGGTGCTAAAGCCGATACATCCGTGAGAGTTCTCAGATCAAATCATATACATACATTACAATCCAAAGATTCAGGATAGTGTAGATTTGAGATCTCTATAAAAGAGAATGTTTGGGACGATGAGGGGAAATATCTATGTATATATAGTTATTCTATGCTAGACGGGGTTATATTATCTATCGCAAAGGATGATGAGTGACTTTTGTTGTCTTGGCGATATGTCCGTTGGTTTTTTCTTGTCTCTCAATAGCGCATTTGTGGCCCCCCACAAAAACTGTAAATGATGGAGTGGTTTGATGTTAGATGATGCTTCCACGTGAGGCGAATACGAAAAAATAAAAAAACGTTGCTATTTTGGTCTTGAAAAAAAAATCTCCTGGGGGTGAGTCGAACACCCGATCTCAAGATTACTTTGAGTTACTCATTACAGTCTCGCGCCTTAGCCAGCTTGGCCACCAAGAGTTAATTGGGAAAAGAGTTGCTATTGATATAGTATATCATGAATATTTATAAAAATATAAAAATAGGTAGCATAGGCAAATTCTATTAAAGTAACAAGGTAAGTATATTGTTAGGTGGTTCATTAATATCAATGATCTTTCGAAAATTTCATATTGTAAAAATTTGATATATTTCTGATTTGTTGCAGAGGTTCAACTTGAATCTAATCCCTAATCTAGAAAGAATTTTTTAAGCCAGGAGTCAAAGAAAACTGTTTTGAGCAATATTTAATAATTTTGTTACCTTTTTCCTCTAAGAAGTGAAATTGTTACATTGAAAGGAAAGTTTAAAATGCATTATTGAAGTATATTGATGAAACAAGTAAGATTATTTAGTTTATGTGGCATTTGAAGAAACCATTTGCTAATTGTTGAGGAGCATGAAAATTATTTTTAAGCAAATTAAATGTCAAAAGTAATGCATGTAATCATGATCAAAACAAATTGTAAAAAGCAAGATATACTATTCTGCTGGGTATTTACCAAATTTAAGATTCCACGAATTAATGAAAGTTTACCGATATAAACAATTTTATTATTATTCAACAAAAATCGCAATAATCTACCATCCATACACCTAATTTAAAAATATTATAGCAACTAAACCAGAGAGTTTATTTGGTAAATATTTACCCAAAAGAAATTTCACCCTTAACGTACATGAATAACAGCAAACACTTTTACAAGCTTCATATCTTTAAAATATCACTTTTACTTTAGGTTTCATCATGTAACAAAACAAGCTTTCCCGGGAAATTTTTATTTACACGATAGTTTATTCACCCGATTTACTTTGTCTCTCTCAAATAATCTATTGAGTTAGCATCCACCCTTTGAAACTTATTTTAAATTCAAGACTTATATAGTTCTGGTGCTATGGAAATAGCTACCGATCTTGAAAAATGATCTACTATTTTAGTTTTTATGTGTTTTTGAAAAATGATACTTTATATATAAAATCGTGATTAAAAAATATTAAAACTATTTGACGTTTTCACTAATTAAACATTTTGTATTTTATTAGACTTTTAAGCTTTATGCTTGACAAAGAAATCTCCGTCGTCACTGAAATTCCTTCATCTTGGCGCTTCTGAGTGGAGTCTAAATAATTCTGAGGGGAATGGGGATTTTATGATTCAAATTATATATTACTGCGGTTAGGATGTTAGTTTTAATTTTAGGTACCTAACAAGCTGGCTGATTGATGCGCCACCTACCAATTAAGTAGTGTCTATAATACAGAATAATTGGTGTGTAGTACATTGGCTAATTGATATTAAACAGGAATAGTTTGTATACTCTAGTTTTAAAATTTTTCTAGTTGAAAGCGCTATTAATCAATCACAATTTACAGAAGTTGATTATAAACACTATAACCCTTTATAAATATTAACTTGATAAGCTTGTTTGGATCGAAATAGATGGATGTATTCATGCTATATTAATTCGATTCGTTTAAGCCTTTTTCTCCGCTTCTTTTGATTCTAGAAACAGTCGAATATTATCAATAAAACCTTGTTTCCGATTAGCCGATTTAATCTTGTACTTTTGCTGGAATCCCTTCAATTGAGCTACAGTAAACTGAGACAATGTCTCATCCTTCCAGGCATTTAACACTATTTCGTCATCCAATATTGGTATATCGAGTTTTGTTCGCTTATTAGCAGGCTGGAAAGTATCGTGTCTCTGGGGTAAAGTGTTTTCTAATTCTGCGAGACTATGGTTTATTTTTTGCATCAAGTCAGTACGTTGCTGGTCTGATATTAAGTGATTTCTCAATTCTGCGAGTTTCATAGTTGTCACATCATTTTTTAGTAAACTTTTGTCTTCATTAGTCAAATTGGTTTGCAACAATTTGTTCTTCAACACTTTATAGAAAAAATTAAGCGACGGATTGGGATAGTTACCTGGATAGTAGTCTTCCAAGAAAAATTGAGCAATTAGTTTTTTGTAAAAATTAAGCATTTCTTGTGGGAGAGGACTTGATCCAGGCGCAAATTTATTTTGTTGATCATTTATAAAATAATTGGGAAGTGGTCGTATATCATCAAGCCAAGGGAGACGTATCAATAAGAATCCTTCTGGAAAATTCATATTTTTAGGGTCTATTTGTGTCGAATTTTTCACTCTGGTTGGGTAGAGGGCATATAATGATGGTTTCGATAATTTGTGAACACAACCAAATACTATGCCATACTTTTCTAATTTAACGCATGATTGATATAGTGACGAGAACGTTGTAAATGATTGCAGATAGCCTGATTCTGTTTGTGCTGTTTTTATCCCGTCACTAAGATCTGGCGTGATGAGAACTGGTGCTTTCATAATATATGAAGGCTGAAGTTTATCGATATTTCTAAACCCAAGTAATTTTAAATAAGGCTTTGAGCAAAAATGGGCATAATTTTTCGTTGTATCACAAAATTCTTGCTCAGAGCTTTGGTGTAAACTCATATGTTCAAATGAGCAATCAGTTATAAAATCCAACTGCTTTTGATCTAAGATCAATACCTCGCCTCCCAGCAACCTCACCCCTTTTCTCATTTGTTGATTTTCACCATTTTGCTCAATTCCAGCTTGGGCTATGTTGACAAGGTTTCCTGAGTCATCCGTGATTTTTGTTTCTACAAATACTCTTTTCAATGTCTCACCTTTTGTGTAAAGATATAAATCGGATTTAACCCGCTCTCTTGAGTATAGTGCATACCCCCTTATTGAACACCCTAATGCACCCCCAATTTCATTACCGTCACTTAAAATTAGGTTACAAGCAAACTGCATGTGGCGAGCCAGTACAGCTCGAAATATGCACTTTCTTATTTGGTTATTCAATATTGTTCTTTTAAAAATACTCGATTCTTTTTTGAATCCAGGAGCACGGTTGCAACCTTTAGAGTTTTCAATATTATGGGCATTTTCAATATCAGGGTTATTTTCAGCATCAGGGTTATTTTCAACATCAGGGTCATTTTCAACATCAGGGTCATTTTCAGCACCAAGCCCATTTGCATAATTATGACAGTCTTCTATTGTATTTGATGAATGATTTACGCTAAGTAAAATGTCCTCAAAAAAAGCCATGTTGAATCCACCCGTTTTTGGGAGGAATACAGGCCTAATGAAATAGCCATAATTGTAATAGCTATTAATTACCTTCCTCAAATTCTCTCGTTCAGAAATGTTAGTATAAGGTTTGTCATTATTTGTAAACCAAAATACCTTTTTATTTTCAAAATACTCCTTATTCACCAATTCATCGAGTATCTTACCCAAAACCAATGCGGCAGTATCCGATTCTTCAGGCTTGTGGTATTTAAAGAGGTGCTCAAGCAGCCGAATCTTTTGTCTGTCATCTATAATCATATCACTGAGAAGCTTCATGTTGGTCAAATTCAAGGAGTTTAGTTTGAATAATCGGTAAAGCCCCGGAATTGTCTTCACTGGTTTAAGTATATCTGTCTGTGTGCTTGCACAGTTGTAAAAGTATACACCAATACCAGTATTGTGCATAGTAATTATCAAGTCTGCCATTAAATCGTTGATACTGGCTAGAATCTCAAAGAGCTGTGACTTGTTATTAAGTTCTGTTATCGGTTGTAAGATCTCGTGGGTTAATTCAATTAAAAAGACAACTCCTATTTTGGGCTCATACGGTCGATACGGTTTGTGCTTACCATTACTGGTATATGCCTGTTGGTCATCCCCGATGCAATCGCGTTGGCCATCTTCAGTACAATTATGGTTCGCTTGGCTCATGCCATAGGAGGAGGATCTATAAACGGTTTTTTTTTTGGGGGTTTGATGATTTTTCAGAAAAAATGCTTCTGGCGGAGTTGGTGGGATCGTTAGAGTGTATTAAACCATCACAGATAAGTAAGCGATCATGTCTATACATTACATTCTAGTCTTGAATAGACAGGGTAAGACACGGCTATCTAAATGGTTCAATAATAGTTATAGTATTCAAGATAGGCAGCAATTTGTACTGGAGATCCATCGGTTGATCAGTAGTCGAGATACGAAACACCAGTCAAACTTTGTGGAGTATCAACAAGTAAAGCTTGTTTATCGCCGTTACGCTGGTTTATACTTTATTTCGTCAATTGACATTATTGATAGCGAGCTAAGCTACTTGGAGTCACTACACTTTTTTGTGGAGATTTTAGATACATACTTTAACAATGTATGTGAATTGGACTTGGTTTTCAACTTTCACAAGCTTTACAGTGTATTGGATGATATATATTTGGGAGGTGAAATACAAGAGATCCTGAAACATAAGATTTTAGAGAGGTTGACTTATTTAGATACGTTGGATTAGAGTTTAGAGTATATGAAGAGATGAAAAGAAATAGATGGTGGTAAGAAAGGAAGGTTCATGATTTAAACAAAGAGGCCTTTAAGTCAGGCATACAGTTTGTTGGAGTTGAATAGGTTCATGAATTGAGGTTTCAAAACAAATATACAAGATTGAAAGATAGTTTATAGGAATGAAAGATAGTTTATAGGAATGAAAGATAGTTTATAGGAATGAAAGATAATGTATTGGTTATTGAAAAGATAATAAATCTATTAAAAATATAATAAGTCAAATGAATCTCAATTTCAAGTAAATCTTTCAAGGATGATATCCCAATGGATAAAAATATCCAGAATTACTTCTAAAGCAATTCCTAGAAATCGTGTCTAAGCATTTATTCACATTGTTCAGGTTTGATAATAATTTTATAGCCTTTCTACTATAATCACCCTTCAAAAACTCAAATAAACTTTTATGGCAAAAGAAGCAGCCTGAATTTCAGACCATTGGCAATTGCTCATTTGAACTCTTGAGCTGCTCGTTTGGCTTTGGGGTTGGTAGAAATAATTTTTCATAATATTGTGCTGTTGAACAGCCATGTTATAGGTCGAATTCTGGGATAATCGCCTCTACTTTTCGTACAGTTTATCCCATCTTATAAAATAAGGTAAATCATATATTGCAAATTTCTTCAACAATAGCAAAGCACTTCTAAAAAGTTTCAATTGGTTTTGGTGTTGCTGTATCATTTTTCTCATTTTGAACAATTTCCCAGATCAAGTCAGTTACCTGCTCAATGGTCTTTTGATTAACATCAACAACCTTTACAGTTGAATCGTGCTGTGGGTCCAAGATTTTTAAAAAGCATTGTTTAACGCTACGCTGAAACTCCAGCTTTTCATAGCGCTCTTGGCCCCAGCCTTTTCTGTTTGCCAACTCCTCCATTTCAAGGGTGAGAAAGAGTGTCAAGTCGGGTTTTGGTAGTCCTTTGTCTGGCGCTGATAACCACAGGACGTCATTTAACTGTGCTGCGCTTCCTAATTGAAGCAGTTTGGCGTGGGAGTAAGCAATTCCGGAGTAAACATAGCGATCAAGCACTACAAAGTGTCCTTGTTCAAGAAGCTCGCAAATATCCTGGCACCTTTCCCATCTATTAGCGGCAAAAAGAAGGTGAGCCAGCTGGTCTGGAAGTACAAAGTCAGAATCAGTGAGGTATTGATTGATAACAGAGCCAATTGGTGTAGAGCGATCGGGAAATTTAAAGAGGTGCGTTTGAGCAATATGGTTGAGTTTGGAGCAGAGGATTTCTGCCTGGGTGGATTTGCCCGAACGATCGAGCCCTTCAATAAGAATAAGCTGGCCTCTCATGACGAGATGAGGTGAGATGAAATATTGAGACTGAAAAATACACCCCAGTATGGCATGACGAATTATCGATCAGCAAAACACAGTATAACAAAACAGGATAGAGAAAATATGGTATAGTAGAGTGTTTACAGTGGAGTGATCACCAGGGAAGAAACGTAGACGCCAATCATTATTAGTATTTCCAGAAACCAGTAACTGGTGATCTAGGAAATCAAGCGAGCTTGATTATATGCTAGAAATTTGCTATTCACCAGAAAATAGTTACTTAGTGAGAGCCAGCTATCCAGATATGAATGGCTAACGTATACTAGTAGATTAGTTTTCAGGTATGACAGGGAATCAATTGGCAAATATGTAGCAATTTAGCAGATATCGACTACTATCAATAAAATTGATAAACAATTATTCAACAGCTATTAAATAGTTTAATATCAGATATACAGTGAATCACCAGTACTAAGAATTGACAAAGTCAACTATAGATAAGTTGACTATATTTGTTAGTGGTTGAAATATGCATATCTGAAAATATCATTTAAACCATGATTTTAGGAAACTATGTGATCAATAGTATAATTGAAAATTACACCTGACATTCCATCCAGCACACAACTAATTAAAATTACATCTGACATTCTTTCCAACACACATATAATTAAACACTCAACTCATTATATAATACTCTACTAAAGTTATTACAGCCAAAACATCTTATCATTTCATCACTTTGCTCAATCCACTTCTAATGAATAATATAAAAGTACACTAATTTGATCTACATTTAAAATGTCCAAGGGATCATGACCGAGAGAGTCATTGTTTTACTCATCAACCGGAGATACACCCTCAACTAATTAATCTATAATACCATCATAAAGTTCAGCGTGGTTATATCACATTTCCCTAAGAAAACGTGATAAGGAAGACCACAGGAACCTCCAGCGGCTATCAAGTCTCACATACAATTAACATGAGACGACGCTAATGGGATGGATTACATATTAAGAAGAAGAAGAAGAAGAAGAAGAAAATAAATTTCCATTCCCACTTCAATACGAGACATCGTCTATTTCCTGAAGAAAAAGAACAGAATGGAAAAAAACTTCCCAGACATTTTTTGTGCACACACGCACATCCAACCCAATCTCTAAAAATGTTTCAGATTATGGAAACAACTGCCGAACAGAAAGCAAACATATTAGGGCATGGAATGGCGCGGTTTTTACCAAGATGCAGCGCGGTAGTAGTAGATTGCAGCAGGTTGACCTAATCATGTTTTGTTCTAAAGTAGTACATAAAGAGTGTAGGAAAAATAGGCATATGTACACAAAGAGATGTAATCGCGATTTAAGTGGAAGCGATTTGAGAGAGGCGCGTTTCTACTTGATTCCTGGCCAATACAAGTGTATAGCCGACAAGTAGAGCGGTACAATAGCAGTTAGTGGCGTGATGTAGACGAGAAATTCGATTGCTGTTTACTATGGAAAGAAGGAAAAGTGAGGACAAAAGTGAGGTATACGAAGCGGTTCAATATCAAGAGTTTGAGTAGTAAGAGTATGTGTAGTGAAAGTTGGAAATAAAAGTTCAGAATAAAAAGAAGGAATTTAAAGCTGGGAATAAGAATAAGGAAATAAGAACAAGGAAATAAGAATAAGAAAATAAGAATAAGAAAATAAGAATAAGGGAATAACATCAAGGGAATAACATCAAGGGTAAAATAGATGATGAAAACACATAATAAAAATAGATGATAAAAATAGATAAAAACATGGAACATCACATATAAAACGGCACGGATATAAAACGGCACGGATATGGAACGGAACGTATGTAAAATTAATTCAAAGCGTATTTTGATAGATTAGAACTCGATCTAATTGCAATGTGGCTTCCGAAAGAGCATTTCCTGAAATAGGCAGTTATTAATAGATAAATGTAGAAACAAATAAATATATCTAACTAATGGCTGAACCGTACATGTAACCGCGAAGTTCATACTCAAAAAACGACTATACACTTATACTGTGGATCCCATTCCAATTCCACGTTATTTCATTTCATAATCAAATTCTCTATTCAACTTTATTTCATTTTAGCATCATATTCAGCCCAACTCTTAATCTTAATATCGCATTCACCTTCAATTCATTATTATTCACATATTTCTATTATTGTCTAATTCTACTAAATCCCTTAAATTCACATCCCTAAATAACCCTTTTTCGCCATTCACAATTAGCCATCTATACTACGCCTTGTTAAAAACTACGAAAACCTGACACATTTTCGTCTGTAACATAGCCTGGTTATACCATCCTTTATTATACGAGCTGAGACCAAATCCAGCCTTTTTCCCTAGCACCCCGAGTCATTGCTGAAGCCGTATTTTAAACCACAAATCACTACATAAGCATCAAATCACTACATAAACATCAAATCACTACATAAACATCAAATCCTACAACCGTTGATCGTATACTGATTTCTACACTCTCCCTTTAAATGATTATTCTCTAGCGATCCTCGGCACTCTTTCTTAGCAGTTGCTCGGTATTTTTTTTTTTTTTGGATTGGAAAATTTTCCTCTATTTTGCCCTTGAGGCCCATACCCTAAAAAAGCAACCACTCCGTACAGCCCCGGCATCTGGTTTGCTGCCCATTTCCAGCTAGTGGCCCCTGGGATTTTCGTTCAGGGAATGTTATAGGCCTCTTTACGTCAGTAAGTTCTTGTGTTTATGTCCTTGTTGTTGAAGGCTGTTTAGTTTTATTCATTTTTCACCATTTGTAGTACTTTCAACTTCAGAAGCCACCAACCCTGATTCGATTCAGTTTGAACCGTTTGGTTAATTTTAGACAGTTTGGTTAATTTTAGACAGCTTGGTACATACTATTTGGCTCATTTAATACTATTTGGTTTAATTATAACGATTAGTTTGATTTTACTATTTGACTCATTGATAGAGTTGATTTGATACTGATTTGATATTGGTTTAATATTGGTTTGATATTGACGCGACCTTGGTTTGTTCTTGGGCTGTTGCTTGCTATTGATTCATAAGATTAATACATAGTGTGCTTATTATGTCGAATGTACAACTATTGACAAGTATGTTGTTTTTAGACGATTATTCTCCTTCTTTACTAACATCCTTTAGTCGGGTCTAATCCCAATGTTGCATTCTACGCATGGAGACTATACCGAACGAATTCGGTGGATGTTACGGTGGTTGACCCTACCCTCGATCCAAAATTGCCCATTTCATGGACTAGTGACTCGTTGGAAAATCACCGGATTGAGTATCTGCCTGACTATGTATACTCCTCGCTTTCAGCGATTGAAAGATCCAACGAGTACGATATTGTGGTGTTGAGCTGCAACTCTCTTCAGGATTTCCAAACCACTTGCGCAGAGTTGGGGCCCTTGCTTCGCTCTGACCTGGTAATCGTGTTGGAATGTACCGGCTACGTACACTTGGAGCCGTTTGTGCTGTTGAGCTTGCCCAACATGAAGAACTTGACAATTGCTTCCATTATGAACGAAAGCGATGTCCGCAAGTTGGGCCAAAATCGCTACGTTCACTACAAAAAAGGCAGTGACTGCAGATTATACTTTGGTACTTCGCTGTCGTCTCTGGCTGATATGGACAAACAAGTCAACTTTGCAAGGATGTATAAGTTGCTCTTTCTGGTTCAACTGGACTCAAAAGGTGCCATAACATTATTGAAGTCGTTGAACTCGCGCGAGTTCTCTACATACCAATGGAAATTGGCCTTGACCCGCATAGTATTCCACCCGCTTTCTATCGTGTTTGAAGCTGATTCACCTCAGAAATTGGCATCTCAAATTTTGTGCAAACCCTTAATTTCTGGCCTTATCAACGAAATCTTCAAGATTATTAAAAAAATGGACTGCAAACTTGTCAAAGGATTTGAAAACGAAGCCAACTTGTTGAAAAACCAAATTGCTTTCTTCCCCCAAAACCTGCCTCGCAGTGATAGCTATCTTCACGCAAACCACTTATTCTACAACTACTACAAACAGTATGACTTGGAATTGGATTTATTGTTATTACAACCAATCCTTTTGGCCGATGATCATGGCATTAGAACACCTTATTTGGAAAACTTGTATTCAACAATGTGCCAATACACCAAGATTAATGACAAGACTAACAATTCAATATTTTTCCAGAGAAGAAAATCAAAGAGCAACGATAATAACGACATTGAGTCGGATAATGCCCGTAATTTAGCTCTGTCCAAAGAATTGGCATTGGATTTAGATAATAAGCGCAAAGAATTGCAATCGCTTGACAAAGAAATTAATAAAAAGGCCATGGAAAGGGAGTCTTTCGAAACCAACAAGAGGGAGCAGGAGCTTAAACAGCTGCTGCTCGAGAACTCTATTGCCAACAAAGAACAAAAGTTGAGGGAATTGGAGACAAAATTGAGCGAAGCAACTGCAACATTGACTGCACGTCAACAAACAATAAAGGCAGTTGAAAGCTCTATTTCAAGCAAAAGAAACAACCGTGATTCTATTCAACCAGGCTTAGAAGATGTGGTAAACCCAGGGCTTTTGAATGCATCTTTTGCCGGTTTATCTCTCCAAGAATCCCCAGTTCTTCCACCTCAAATAGGAGGAAGTATTTCATCAGGTGGTGATTCTCGTTCGAGTTCACTGGAAATAAAAAAGGTTGATGAAGCACTGGGTGAAGAGTTGCAACAGTCATCACGACAGCTCTATCAAAATGGTAGTCAACAACTGCAAAATGACAGTCAACAATTCCAAAATGGATCAAATTATCCCCAGAATACACCTCAGCTGTCACAAGCACAACCTCCTCTTCAACACGCACCCCAAATGTTCCAAACACAGCCTCCGCTTCAACATGCACCCCAGCTGTTCCAAGCACAACCTCCTCTTCAGCATGCACCCCAGCTGTTCCAAGCACAACCTCCCCTTCAACATGCACCTCAGCTGTTCCAAGTGCAATCTCATCAAAATTCACAGGAGGACTTTAATAATCAGCAATATGATACTCAGATTAATGGCCAACAACCTCATACAAATAATGGGCAATATCAACAAAAGCAGTTTGCGCCTCAACAACAAAATCAGTACATGGGACATCAGTATTCCCATGGTATTCCCACTAATGGCGCACCGCAAGGTCAATTACCTCCTAATTTAAGAGGATCAAGCTCCATAGTAGCAAATGGAAATAGATACCAGCAGCAGCAGCAGCAGCAACAACAACAACAACAACAGCAGCAGCAGCAGCAGCAGTATTCCATGAATGGAAATCCCAGGTCTCATAGGGTCAGCAGTATTCCAACATCTATCCATTCTTCTCAGATTGACGTTAATGGAGGAACTGGTTCATACTCCAACCCTGCTAGCTTTAACAATGCTGCACCTATTGATCCGTTCCTAGAGCAACGCTTCAAAACCAACCCCAAGAAGCAGAATCGTCGTATGAATCATCCTCAAATGAGGAGTAATTTGGATGGATTAGATATGGGAGGAAGGGCAGGAATGCCCATGCCATCAACAGCTAATAAGCATCGGTCTATGGGCCCAAATTTCACAAGTCCTACTTTGAACCAAAGAAAGCGCGCAAGTAGCTCAAACGTTCCAACAAATAGCTTTGTTAACCAAGCCCCCCCTAATGTCCAACATCAACAAAGCTACAATAATCAGAACCAATTACTGCCGCCAGTAATAAACGGATCCAATAATTTCAATGGCCCATCCCCAAGCGAAAGTGATAATATGCATAGCACCGACAGTGAAAACAACAGCATTAATATCCAAGTTCCGCCACCAGGTACTGGTCCTGCAAATGAACAACCTGCCAAACCTCTTGGAGGTACAACTTCTTCCAAGCCAGAAGAGAAGAAGAAACGCGGGCTCTTTGGAAAGAAAAAGTAAGCTGCTCTTGTGCTGAACTAGGCTAAAGCTATAATTGTAATAGCATCAAAAATGACATCTGTAACGTTTTATTGATTCTTTTAGAGAGATTAAATCCTAAATATACGTTGTAATTATTTATTTTAATACTTCTTATAGTTATAAAAGGCTTCAAATATGCTATTTTTTCTAAATATATTAAAACGGTGTTTATATATTGGTGTTTAACGAATTGGTTGTGTGATGTATTGGCTGTCTTATAAAAAAATGTCTGGCAAATTGTCTATCTGCTAAATTGACTGTCTGATGAATTGATTGGTTGAACCAAAAAAAAGTCCTCTTGTAAAATTTCAGAGTAGATATCAGAGCCAACGTTAAAGATATTCAAAGGACATAAAAACGCCATGAGCCCCTCAAATAAGAGATCATTTTACGAAGATGATGATTTAGTGATAAACAAGCCTGGATTTAACACCGAAATAACCGATAAGTTGAAGGAACAGGAATCCTCACATGGGAATATATCCTTCATCCAAGGAATGGGTATTAGAACAGCACCATTTTTGGAGCAACAGTTTAACAAGCTTAGAATTATTCTACACGACAAATTTTCTATATATGAAGCCGAGTTGGGTACTCAAAAAACTGCGTTTGTCAATGAGATTAAAAGTATTGGCCAAAGCGTTCAGAATGTAATTAAAGAGCCAGTTTTACCTAGCTCAATTTACATATTAACCTTGACTTTGACAGGATCTATTTTGGTCAATAAAAGAAGGCTTCCTACTAGATTTTTCACTCCAATTGTCTTCGGTACAGCTGGTACCTACTATTTTATGCCGCTTACATTCAATGCTTTAACAAACAAGTACAACAAGTTTGAGCAAGAGAACTTTCCTAAAATGCATCAGCAAAAGAACGAACTTTTAATTGCAAACTATCATAAATTTAAGAAGGATTTTGAATCCACAGTAAATGAATCTAAACTTGATTTGCAATCGAGCGTTCACAGTGCCAGAGAATACTTGACAAAGCTCTTTTCAGATAATGAATAGATTTTCCATATAAGCTAAATGCGCATAGCTTTATGTATTGAATACAGATAACTCGCCGTTTTACAGTGTTAAAATGCTGTAAGTTGTGTAAACCATGGCCACGCCTCCTAAGCCGACAATGGCATAATTCAACAAAGCCAAGTAGTATCTCTTATTATATTCTGTAGAATCCAAGCCCTTTTCCAACTTACAGCAACCCTTTAAATGCAAGATAGGTGGGTACATGTACACCAAAGGGATGCATGCAAAACAACCAACAAAAGATATGAACTTATCCAAGTTTTGGCCTCCAAGATATGCGATTATTGCTACGAATAACACAAACAGAAACCGAAACATGTTTTTGGACCACTTGATACGCATTGAACTTTTGCCTGTTTTTCTAAAGAATATTCTGCTCTCCAAGAGCCGAATAGCTGGGAATAATTGCAAGGGTGTAGATAACAAGATCGCAAGGGAATAAAACAACTGTATCATAAGAACCATAGGTGAATTTTGAGGCAAGTTAATAATAATAACAGTTTGAATCTTGTCGCCAAATGTTAGATATCCCAAAACACCCATAGATACAAAGACTATCGAAATAGTTGCAATAACCAGAAACAAAACTTTCGGGAAATGATTAGGGTAAATCATTGATTCTTGAATTGGGATGATCAATCCAATTCCTTCGAATGCAAAGATAGCAACACCAATAAATAGCGAAAAGTCACTCTGGTTAAACCAAAACTCAATGCCTTTGCCTAGCGCTCCACTGTTAATTATTAGCCATTCATAGAAGATAAAGTACAATATTGTAACCAATCCTGCAAAAATGAAAATGTTGGCTAATGCGGCCAGTAAAGATAACTTTGTGATATCCCGAATCAAAGACAATGGCAGAAATATGACAACTTGGAAAGCAGTGAACCAAACAATGTTGAAATCAGAAGTTGCGCGGCCAGTTACATTGCTCACAAAAGCTCTCAAGTTCTCCGAAGTAAAAACAACGTACGCTGCTACAAAGCCAATTTGAGAAATGATGATGGATGCCAAAATAAGTCGCTGTAACCAAGGCCCGTACAACTTCTTTCCAATTTCACCAAAGCTGGAAACTTTGGTGGCAACCTTCACATAAACCAAAATCAAATAGCACCAAAAAGATAAGATACCGAAAAATAGTAAAACTAACATGGAAAAGACCAAACCGCCGTTCGAGAAAGCCTTGGGTAAGAACAAGACACCTGTACCAATGAAAGCTTTCAATAACAAAAAGTACGCCTTTATATCAGTAGCAGTGCCATTAGTATTAACTGCCGAGTAAGATGGTTTGTCTGGTAATAAGGCAGATTGTTCTTGTATAAAACTCGGAGCGACTGGCTTGTAATGACATGCGATATCATCCTCATTTTCTAGATCTTCACCAGCAAAGTGACCATATATGCTCAAAAACTCTACAAAGTTTTTGGTCAAAAGGTTTGGCTTTTTAGTTCTAAATGCATCTTTATCAGACTTGCCGAGGTTGTTAGCAATAAACTCTCTTCGGAAGCCACCAGGCACGTTCAACGAGCCAGCTGTTGAACCCCTTCTTCTTCCATTTCCCTCATAATCCATAGAAGACCAGCTGCGGCTACGCCTAGGTCTATTATGTTCCTGACTGAGTCTAACCAAATCACGAGTGATGTCACCACCAGCATTTAGAAGCGAATCTGATCTTGGTAAGTGCTTGGAAACTGTATCCAATACCTTGGGATCGCTTATTCCCAGTGCATAGTTAGTGTCATCTACATAATGATTTTCACCATGCTCTACTGTATCATCAATATTTCCCGTTGAAGAATCAAATGATCCAATTTCAACCCCTTCTGAATTGTCTGAAAGCCGCTTAGCAAATCCTGAGTTTCCATTAAAAGAGTTAGCGAGTGAAGGTGCTCTTTGAGGAGATCCCGATAGGTACGGAGATCCTGATAGAGGTGAACGAGTGAGTTTAGCGATAGACTGTCTTCTCAGCTTAGAGCCATCTGTAACTGGTCTTGGTAGCAGAAACATAGTCGTGGTTTACACCTGTTCAGCCTCTAAGATGATGCTCTATTGTGGTAAAGAATGAACCGTTATCAAAGTGTATTGTGTAAACTTTATCACGCCGTGGCTCTACCAAATTCTGATAACTCAGAAGCTATTATCCAAATTTATGTAACGTTACATTTTCGGAGCCACATGGAATGCTACCCACCAGAACATTCACCAGAACATTCTGCTATCTAAAGTGCAGCATATTGAACACACACTATTGGTTGCATTGGATGGTTTCTATTTAAAAGTTGGTATGTATTAGTGTGTTTGTATAGTAAAATTACAGGTATTTGTTAGAAATAAAATTAATGAATGCTTGGGTATAATTTGTTCAATTTTGAAACCTTTAAAACCATAAGCATTTGGTTGAATATTCAGCTTCTTTATAAAGTTCTGAAATGTACTCTTTGATTTGAATACCAAAATGTGTGTAGACGTTTAGACCTTACGCGTTAATGTGAATACCCAACTTCTTTGCAGATTCTTGATGTCCAAGCCTATAAGCTTTAGAATACCACTTCTCGGGTTTCGAGTTTGTTGCTCCTTGTTCAGCTAATTGCCCCATAAAGTATAATGCTTCGGGGTCGTCAAATTCGGTTATGGCTCTTCCACACCACATAACAGCCCTGGACACATTTGGCTGGTTAATAATCGTCGAGGCACCATTGGTTCCCTTCATATTCCATCTACTCAAGCCTAACATAGCTTCAGGGTGGCGCTTGAATAGTAATGGTGACGATGCGGCCTTTAGGTACCATTGAATCGATTTATGAGCATTGGCGGGTCGATTCAATTGTCCCATTTCGTAAATATTGCCTAGCTTGACTTGTGCTAATAAACAGTTGAAGCGAGCAGATTTATTGTAATAAAAAAGGCCCTTTGAGTAATTGATTGGCGCAACTTTTAGGCATTGCTGGAGAAAATTGTCCGTAGGAACAAGGTCACCGGGATAGATCCCCTCATATATGTTACCAAGGTGAAATGACGCCAAACCTATAACTTCCTCTAACTCATCCCTGTCTTCTCTTTCCAAAGCAATTTCTTGTGGGTTAATATTCGAAAGCTCACGAAGATATTTGAAAAACTTTAAGGATCTAATACTTGAAACATGTAAATACAATAACGCTATCTTGTAGATTGCTCTATTATACCCATGGCTCGCTGATTGTTTGTAGTAGAAAAGAGCATCTTCAAATGCATCCTTGATCTTGTACTCATGAATTTCTCCCAACTTATACAAAGATTTGTAATCTTCTGGGTCAATTTCTAAACATTTCTCGAAGTATCCAATAGCTCCAGCAATATCTTCTTTTATTCCAAAATCTTGTTGATATAACTCTTGATAGTCATGCTTCAACAAACAGCCATAAAGGTAATAAGCATCCTTTTTAGCCTCTTCATGACGCCCCATATCGCACTCCCTTAATAATTTAGACAAGTGAGTAATGGATGATTTTACAAATAAAGCCTTGCTCTGTGCAGCTTTTTCTGGAGGAATGCTTTCACCTTTGATATTAATATAAGCATTGAGGTTGTAGTTTGTAGCCAAAATCAACATTTTGATCCACTTCAACCTATACTGAACTGACTTATTTCCTGAAGCAATAACTTTGCGAAGTTCCACAAACTGTTGAATTCTTTCATTCAATACAACATCATATATCTTCAGTGATTGCTGCTGTTCAGAACTTACAGATTCAAACGTTTGGTGAGACTGAGCAGATTGTTGGGAAGACGTATTCAGCAAATACGACATATGACTGGCCGACGATTCAGTTGTCAGTATTACCGAGTTTCTAAAATTATTGGGGCTTATTGCTTCCTTTAGTTTTCTAGGACTTCTAGGTTGAAATTCTTTAACCCCATCATATCCTGTGTTGTAATTCAATAAAGGATTATTCAAATGCAGAGTAGGCTCCAATGGCTCTAATACACTGTTCTGTAAATTCCCTGAATTTGCAATTTTTGGACGTAAAGATTGCTTTGGTGGCTTTGCTTGATCGGGTATCTGTTCCTCAACTGGTTTCATTCTTGTAGTATCATATTCGTAGTGAGAATCAATAACCGCAGAATTTGGCTTTACTTTCCGTTCCATATCTTTTTGTAAACTGATCTCAGAAGTTTCAGATTGGCAGGATTTATGAAAACCAGACAGTATTCTAAAGTTTTCCGATTCGCCACTCTGTATGGAGTTATAAGATACAGTAGAAGTATTCGATATTTGCCTATTCGAGGTATCGTCACCATAGTTTATTGTTGGTTTTTCCATATAGGAGTTTCTATTTTGCATGGGTTGATGCAGTCTTTCGAAAAATGCATCACTTGTTTCGGATGCTTGTAGTCTTGTTGGGAAAGAATTTTCTTTGTTTTGAGTATCTTCTTGTTCAAAGCTGACTTTTTTCTTAGCTGGCTTGCGTGGTTGAGAAAATGATTTGTGGGTTGTGTTGCACGGTTGAAGAGCAGATTTCTTAACTGGTTTTACCCTAGGATTTTCAGACTGCTTCTCTACTAATGATATTTTGTGCGAGTCTTCTGCGTTAATTACTTGCACACTGGATTTTTTGTTTTGAATCACTGTGTGAATTGGTTTTGTTTTTGCAACTCTTTTTGCAACAGGGGTCTTTTGTTTTTGTTTTTGTTTCAAGG
This sequence comes from Wickerhamia fluorescens, assembly GCA_001599155.1. NCBI lineage: Eukaryota > Fungi > Ascomycota > Pichiomycetes > Serinales > Debaryomycetaceae > Wickerhamia > Wickerhamia fluorescens. The sequence continues at coordinate 371,809 of BCGE01000007.1, read as the reverse complement.
GCTTTGTATACTGATTTTGTATTTTCAAATCTGTGACTGTCTTAACAGGTTGTTTTTGAACTACTCGTTTTTTCGGCTTAGCAACGAACTTCTCAACCGATGGTTCCTCAAGAGATTTCTTTGTTTTCATGGGTTTCTGAGTTTGAGGCTCATTCAAAACATCTTGCAAGCAAGACTTGAACTTCGTGGTACGCTTTATCCGTGGTACTTCATTAGCTGTAGTTTTTTTCATAATGTCTCCAATTTCAATATCTTCCAGTTTAATTTGGCCATCACTATGTTCATCATCGTAGTTTTGGCTATCGTCATCAAACAAAAATTTGTTGTAGTCTGAAATATATCTAGTTGTTTTATTCGGATCAATATTTGACAAATCTTGCTCTTGGTAAACCAAAGAGCTGTCAGTAACATTGGCTTGTGTTTCACTTTGATCATTCCTATCAATCTCACATGCTCCTTTGTTTCTAACTTCGTCGTTATTAGTATATTCGTATTTGTGATCATGTTGTTTTTCAATTTCATGATCATATTCTTCCTCAAGTTCTTCCTCAAGTTCTTCCTCAAGTTCTTCCTCAAGTTCTTCCTCAAGTTCTTCCTCAAGTTCTTCCTCAAGTTCTTCCTCAA
>BCGE01000007.1:315571-365143 GCA_001599155.1 Wickerhamia fluorescens | reverse complement strand
TTCAATTGTGGATTAATAGGTTGTTGAGAATTCTGAGGCTGCTGAACATTCTGAGACTGTTGAGGATTTGGATTCAATTGAGACTGCTGAACATTCTGATACTGTTGACTATTCTGAGGCCGTTGAAGACTCAGATTCAATTGTGGATTAATAGGTTGTTGAGAATTCTGAGGCTGTTGAGAATTCTGAGGCTGCTGAGTAGTCCGAAGCTGTTGGGATTTCTGGGGCAATTGAAACTGTTGAACATCCAGAGGCATTTGTGACTGAGAAGACTTCTGATGAGCAAACTTTTGAGATTGATGATTCTGTGAGGCTGGGGGCAAAGAAGGAAGCTGAAGAGGCTTCTGTGTGTTTTGTTGCAATGTAATTTGTGGTAAGTTTTTTTGAGAGTTTTGTGAACTGGTAGCCTGTACATGCGGTTTAGTGGGAGAAGCCACTACTTGGTGATGATTTCCGTTTTGTGCTTGTGCGGGTTGGGTAGGTTGTGAATTCCAACTTTGAGGTTTACCCTGGCCCGCTTGATTAGAATAACCTCCAGCATACATTGAATGTCTATTTCCTGGATGCTGAAGGTTATTCTGGGTATTCATTTGTGATTTTTGTTTCTCAAGCATAGCATAATATTGTTTCCATTGCTCATAGTAAGCATATTGGTTTGCTTGAGGTTGAGACTGTACCGATATTGGTTTTTTATTTCCACCATCATCATCACTGTCATCATCGCTATCATCATCACTGTCATCATCACTATCATATTCGTCACTATCTTCTTCACTACTTAAATCAGGTCCATGAGATTGCGCATTTGAGTGAGACTTGGCAAAGTTGGACTGTGGTGCTGGTGTGGTTGAGTTCAGATAATTGGTAACACGAAACACAGGGGCTCCATTCTTATTCATTGACAGATACAGACCTGCTGGAGGCATACTCACAGGCCTTGGAGGGCGCGTAGAAAAGTTATTAGAGTTCTGGTTTGACACAGGTCTATTATTGGTTTTAGCCAGTGCTTGAGAATTCTCATTTTGCTGAACAGGACGGTAGTGCAAAGTATTAGGTCCCTGTGTAGTGGAATAATATTGATTTGCTGGGTTTATAGGCCCACGTTCTGCAGGCGAATTTGGCTCATATTGGTTTACTGGTCTCGTCATTTGACTGGGAGGAGTCATATAGCCACTTCTCATATTACTTTGCGAATGTTCTCCTGAACTGTTGGGTATTATATTTCTGCTAGAATCCATTCCAGATCCGGTATAGTTGTTGTTAATCATATTGTTATTTGCTGCTGCTCTTGTCTGGTATATATTACTTGGCGCAAGACGCGTACCAGCGACACCGCCACCAGAAACACTGCTGATGGCCATATTTCCGCTCTTTTGGTAATCGTATGCTCCATGGGTTTCCACAGAGCTATATGATGACTCTGATGCTCCTTTCAGAAATTCACTGTCGGACCCCGGCAGTCGAGTCTTGTATGCTGAATACATCCCTAAAGCGCCTGAAGATTTTGGTTCGGCATTAAACATTCTTGACTATCCTGAAATTGTATGAGCAGTCAATATTCGCAGTCTTTGTACACTGTTATTAAGAATCAACTAAGACCAACACGCGTTCTTTCTTGATGGGACCTTTACCGAAAGATAATCAAAATTCTACCAAAATGATGTTTTTCAAATAAATAGGACGCAGATGCTTTGTTTCGTTTAAGACGTACATGCCATAAATATAAGGCTTCAGGATCATAGTAATAAATATTGTCCAAATGGTGGGATCGAGTCATCTGTATTTGGAATAATGTAAATATCAACAGTCTAAAAAGATTATGTCATCATAGTTTCCTCTTTGGGATTGACCATAGCATCTTCTGCAGCACTGTTATCAAAAGAACATTTCAAGGAATTAGAAGTTTTTGGTACTGTATATAACATTACGTATGGCAAACGGTAGATATTGTTCCCAATGGTATGTCTTGAAGATTGCTATTAAAGATTGGTTTTAATGAAAAAAGGGATTTTTTTGGTAAGGGCTGCTATGAGGATAAGTGTCCGAGCTTGAACATTGTCAAGAGGTTTTAATGCGTTTTCCAGTGTGTAGTTTGGTTACAGAAGTGAAAGGAAAGCAGTAGTAAAATGATATAGATGAAGATAAAAATAGTGAGTTGAAGAAATAGAAAGCAGGAACTGAAGTAACGAAAGATAATGGTATTTAACAGACTGCAAATTTTTAAAAAAGTAAGGTTGTAAATATTTTAGTGATGCAAAAACATCACAGGGGTGTAGAAATGATGTTGAAGTTACCAAGAAAGTGAAACAAGGATTGTATGGAGAGCGAGTTCTGAATGATATTTAAAGTAATGCTCATTTTATTACTGGAAAAAATGCCTGGGGTATCTGATGTTAACTGCTACATCATAATTGAAGTTTAGTGGTGTTCTAATATAAATATAAAGGCAGGACTTGGGGTCTCGCGATAATATTCAAAACTCCACAATACTGGAGATAGGATATCACATGTTGTTTAATTCTACCGAGCTTAATTATTAGATAATGTTTTATCGATATTTAGATTAGCACTAAGGATGGTTTTTTAGCAGTACCTGAATAGATAGCGTGAAAGCATTCGGGGCTTTTTGTATAAATGTATAAAGAGTAAATTATACCCTTGTTTTAAAATGGTATAAATACATTAAAATAAGTACCAATTAAACTAATATTGATAGCTGTGATTTCAAATAACTAATTACAACATCACTATCTAAAGATACAAGTCAATTTCAGTAGTGTATTTACCAAGACTACTGTAACTTCACCATGATCTTCATTATGTACTTCCTTCATTCTTCATCTTGTGAAAGTTAATTTTAATAATCAAAAACCATGCCTATAACTGCTATTTTTCGTTGTATTCTTATTAGTTATATACGCATTTTCTTTACCCTTTTTATTCCTACTTTATGTACGTATTATTTACACCTATTATTTATTTCTATTTTTCTTTATATATAAGCCTTTATCCAACTCAGTGGCAATAGCTGTGGAATATTTGTCAGCTATTTAAGCCGTCGATCCGTCTTACAAATCATTCACATTTTTTGTAGTGTATTTCCACCTATAAATGCCCCTAAATACCGTCTAAAGTTCGGACTATCATCAAAACAAAAATGGCAATTAACGCTAGTGCTATAACATATACTGAGTTCTCACCTGAGGTGAATAAAGTTCTTGGCGAGTCTCATTGGGATATTGACAACTCAAGGCTTTCGACCTCCCAAGTTCTTGTAGAAGCATTAGCCACACCGGTTAACCCAGCAGACTTGGCACAATTAAGTGGAAAGTACCCATCCCGCCCTAGTCCACAGCCAGAAGTTCAAAATTCGTTTATTGCTGGCAATGAAGGCCTCTTTCGTGTTATTCTGGCAGGTTCCGAAAGTGGTTTTGAAAACGGTGACTGGGTTATACCGACGCTCCCTAGTTTTGGGACATGGAGAACCCACGCTGTAGTGGACATTTCGTCTTTTGACGTATCACCTTTTATCAAGGTGTCGAGCGATTCGGCAAAAGATCTCTCTTTGGAGCAAGCAGCAACTATTAGTGTCAATCCAGCTACGGCTTATCAGTTAATTAACCAATTTATTGATGATTGGCGCAGTGATGGAACCGACTGGATTGTTCAAAATGCAGGCAACTCGCTGGTCAGTTGTTACGTCACTCAAATCGCTCGTTTGAAAGGTATCAGTACATTGTCGATTGTACGGGATGGAAAACTGGACGAAGAAATAGATGAATTGTATTCGCTTGGAGCTACCAAGGTGGTCTCGGAGCTGCAAGTATCCGAAGAAGAATTCTTTTCAAAGACATTGCCTAGTATTATTGGCCAAAATGGACGGGTTCGCTTGGCATTGAATAGTGTTGGCGGAAAAAGTGTAAAACCACTTGTAAGTGCCCTTTCACAAGATGGTGTATTGGCCACCTTTGGTTCTAGTTCGGGATCTCCCATGATTGAGTACTCAGGATTTGAGCAATTGTTCAAAAACATCACTACCAAAGCATATTGGTTAACTGCTAACACTAAGCGCGACCCTCAATCAAAAATCGATACCATAAACAATTTGTTAGAGTTGTACCGTGATGGAAAAATAGCAGATGTGTCTTTTAACAAGGTCATGTGCAACCGCGGGGAGACTGGTATTTTACAGAAATACTTACAGGCAATCTTAGCTTCAAAGAATGGTAAACAAGTTGTGGTTTTTGAGTGATAATTTCTAGCTTTTACGTAGAATTTGTCAAAATTTACAAAGCTCATATAAAGATTGATATGAGGAGAAAAAGCAGCTTGGATTTATCTTTCATTTACCATACCTTTTGGTAAAGTTTGTAGTTTAATACCTGTGAATATATATATTGAATAGTCATAAATAACCCGGCTTTTTTAAATACCAAGTTTTGTTCAAATGTAGTAGTTTTGGAATAGTTGAAAAGCATTGTGGTAAACTATCTTTCTTTCTTATTTGACCTTTTTAGCCCAAACGAGTAGCCAACATTTATTACCGATTTTTGGGTAGCAAACGTAAAATCATTAGTTTCCTGGTGCTGATGCTGGGCTGAATTCTAACCAGTTCCAATTTTCGTTCCTCGTAGAATTAGCTTGTGAGTTATTAGTAGTACTACCCTGTACTAAACCAGTCGCATTGTCAGCAACCATTTGGTCATCTCGCAAATACTTGCCGCTAGGGTTGCTGTCCTTTTCATTGAAATGTTCTATAGCTTCGTCATACAAAAGAATTTCATCGTTGATGCCTTGCTGGCCCTGTGAGCAATAAAACCATTCGTTTTTTTCTGTATTATTCGCTTGAGCAGTACTTCCGTTCTGGTGATTTGACAGAGGGCCCTGGGATGGAAAAGGATTTTGATTATTGCCAATAGTAAAAGAATCAGACTGAAACAAATTCATGTTCAATAGTTTGTCAATTTCGTCAATATTTTTACCAGTAGATGTTGTGGGCAAAGAACCTGACAGTTGGTAATTATTTTCAGGGTAAAACCGCGTTCCTGGAGAAGTGGCGGTAGAGGGTGTGACCGCGGTGTGAGTAAAATCAAGAAAAGTGTCCAAGTTCATCATATCATCATTATGTGAAACAGAAGTTTGTGGTGTGAATTTATTTGGCATTTCCATATTCAGCTGTGCCATTTCGGAGTCTTCATTCATTGGCAGCATCGAGTCAGCCTTCATAAAAAGATTGACATTATTAGTACCCAAAGCCATATCGCTATTTGGCTGTTTATTGTTTACAGGCCTCAATATTCCATGCAACTTATAGAATAGCCCACAAGCATTGCATAAAAGACTTCCGCTGTTGGTTTTGCGCCAGAGAGGGGTAGTTCTAGTATGGCAATTTGTACACTCTAAATTCTTTTTGATACCATTCATAGATGTCAGAGGTGCTCTCAGTAACAGCGACGACATTGCAGTTAGAGGAGTTTTCGGTTTGACATTGCCATTACCCTCCAGCCTTCCCAATGTTTTGGTGGCATCACTCTTCAATGTAGACTCCAACGATGAAATATAAGAAGATAAAAAGTGATTACCGTTTGTTGAAATGGCCGAATTTGGCACATTCTTAGTATTATCAAAGTATGTCGCAGGTTCCGGGGTTATATGAGTCGATCCGAAAGACTCTAAGCCTGTTCCTGGCGTATTGTCGCCACTTTGAGGAAACTCCTGTTGCAGAATGCGCCGTATATGCGCAACATAGTCAAAATCATCCATAGTCGGATCATTAGCGACTTCCTGAGCCTTGAAAGATGTAGAAGAGCCATAAGAGTTCTTTGGTTTCATTTTCATTCGCGATGAACTCATAATCTTTTTGTTCTGTATTCTCCAAGCCATATTTTTAATACGTTGGTTATACGGCAAATAGTTCTTGTGCTTGTACATTTTATATATCTGGATCGACGAGTCATCGTTATCCGATATGAATTCAGCCAACTGGGCTCTACTATGAGCGTCGGAGACTGCACTCAGAGCCTTTTCTTCGCCACGCTCACTGCCATTCGTCAAAGGCGTCGTACTTTGTTGACTCAAAGGATTTTTATAGGACATGCGTTGTCGTAAACTAGCTTAAAAGGAACGTATTATTTATTAACTCGATCACTAGTACTTCTTCCTCGTCTTTATCTTCCTCTTGTTGTTCTTCTATTGGATATAACGGTTTGATCAGCTCGTCTTAAATTCCAAAAAAAGCCCCACTAATGTTGGGGTTATAATCACACTACCTGCACACAGATTTTCGCTAAGCAGTTTCCCGTCCAGAGAAAATAGTTAATTTAAGCAATTCTGTGTATTAATGGGCAGTGTTTGTAGGTATAGTCTTTTATGCTCAAGAGTTATCAGTCATAACATGCCCTAAATAATACCGGAGTCACATATACAGGGTTTATTTCGTAAATTCTAGACTTCCTAATTGAGACTGAATATGTAAAAAAGCTGGTATGGTGTTAATAGGAAGGTCGTTTTTTTCTCAATCTATCGCCATCTGCATGGTATACGTGAGGAAGCACCTGTAGAATACTGGGAAGTGTTTTGATATCTCTTTCTTAAGTGAATAACAGTGTATATATATCTGAGTAGGTATGGCAGATAAGGTTAGGGAGCATAATCAGTATGTTCAATTGAAAGCAAAATATATTGGACTAGGGAACGCCGACACCACTCGTGAGGAGTTTCTAGCCAATGTTCATCGCGATACGTATGCCAGTATAGCACATCATAGAGCGCTTTTGTCATATACAGCAGAAGCCTTGGGACAGGACACAGAGCAGCTACGCCAACTGCTAATTAAAAAAATGGTGCAACCAATCAAGCCACGAGTTGTTGATCATGAGCGATGATGTTAAGGTATGTTTGAAAACACAGGTATTGAATCAAAAGAGAAGGAGGGTCAACAAGAAATGATATAGATCAAATGGATATACAAGCAAATATTATTTAGCGTGTTGAGGCAGAAGCAGTGCTGGTTAATTATACTTCATCCCTCTAACAACTATAGGTGGGATACAGAGTCGAATTTTATTTATCGAATATCATTTATTGAATAAGGCCAAGGGGGAAAGAAATTCCCTTCTGTATTTGTTTTATTTGGTTCAAGCTTAGACAAAAATGATGAGTGATTGCGGTTCCGTAATTTTAAAGCTAGTGTTATGAATCAAAGTTAAATAGAGTCGCTCATATCGAACTATGTAAAAGTCAGGGCCACAACTTTATTCATTTGAAACCACAAAGACGTGCAACAAAACTCGTTATCTCTAACTCGAACCTATTAAACTACATATCAAACCAAGAATAAAATGTTTATTTCCAAACTTACCTATAACCATCGGGTTTCTTGGTAAAAACTAGGCATTCAACAACGGAGCCTGTTCGCGAGTTTCAAGGGCACCCCTCTTGATTAAGGCACCATTTACTGCTGTCACCAAACTCAAGACCAACAAAATACCGGCAATGACAAAGGCGAAAATCCACTGCAAAGCAAAGACCTTGGTGAGAAGCTGGCCCAAACCTAAGCCAAACATCAACACCGAAGAGGAAAACCCTACTCCCCAGTCATTAAACGCAACCAAGAAGAAACCTGGAGCAAGCAAAAAGTCCCAAATTAATACGTTGGAAACGACCCGTCCTACAAACTTGTGGATATGGAAAAGAACAGCTCCGTTCCAGAAAATAGCATACATCAACCACGAAATAGGAAACGCGACTGTGGACCAGTGGATCAAAATCCAGTCTGACACTGGCTTAATGGAATATGTTTTGCCATTGAAGTACAAGGCAAGCACATTGAACATGTTAATGATCAACACCAACTCACTCAAAAAGAAGTGTTTGCGTGCAAATAAGAATGACCATAAGAAAGTACCCAAGTTAAACACTGTAAAGTGCCATCCAACAGTACGAGTGGCCTCTGAACGAGTATGAGACTCCAAGTTTGGCAAGAATATCTGAGCAACAAATCCAGCCTGCAACAAGTACAAGAATCCCCAAAATCCAAGCGTTACAAGAATGTTACCCAGAAACGGCGTGTTATTCACATTAAACGCGCTATCGTGGTCATAAGGCGATCTTCCTACTAAATAACGTACGTTACCATACGCTGACAACACCAACGAAGCAACAACTGCGATTTTGAATCCTTTAACATCTGATTCAGCCATGTTTGATTCTACTATAAAGCTACAATTTAAGTTTTATCCCACACACCGGAGCTATTCTTCACCCTTTATACTCCTTCTTACAAGAGGCCTTTCACTAAGTTGCTACTGCGCAAAGATCTGTTTTTGAGGTAAAGATGTCGCTCAAAGTCAAAATTTTATTTTTGATGGACTGCGTGCGGCTCTTATGATTGGGTGCAAAAACCTTGTTTTGGGCAGGAGAGAAGCTTAACTTAAATCATATATTACTAGTACTAGTGGCGGTTAAAGAGTTGGGGTTAGATGGTGAACCTAACAGGTACCACGATAAGACTTTTTGTTCTTGTGACTGTCACCTTTTTCGCTCAATTTTGTGTGTTGAATCTGCTTAATATCTTCTGTACCTGTTGAAGCAATCGAGAGCAACAAGTCATATATGTAAGATTTTTCTTCAGAGGGGTTCTCGTGTTTGGCCTGCACAATCTCGCGAACAGAAGAAGTTGCTCTGGCTAAGACTTCAACAGATTCAACAATGCTCTGCATCAATTTCTCCAATAAATTCAAGGAGAGAGAGTCTCTGACGACAACTCTCAAGACTTCGTCTTGGTTTTCGTTGGGAGGCAAATGGTAGTTGGGGACAATAAAACCCTTGTTGCGCAACATCAACGAGACAATAGACTGAGGCACCTCTGGAAATTCCTTTTTAAACTCTTCAGATAAAGAAAAGGCAACTACTGGAAGACCCGGATGGAAATCTTCATTGAACAACAGCTCCTTGATATGCTTTTTTGAGTCTTCGTGCTTGCGAGTATAAATTTGAGCCTTTTCAGCAGCGGAAATGGGCTTGTGAATAACTGATAAAACCTTAAAGTAATTAGATTTTTCCAAGAAGTTGGACAATAATCTTGCATTTGAGATACAACTGTGGAAGAGTTTGGTGTATCCCTCCTTTCCAAGGGTCAAGAAGTTGTAGTACTGTGTAATTACCGGGAACCCTGGTCTGGAGAAGTTCAATCCAAAGGTCTCCTCAACACCGCCCAAATAGTCCAAAGAAAACTTTAAACTATTAGGTAATAAGCCTTGGTCCTTCCAGATGACCCACCCCAATCCAGCAGTGGTTAAGCCAAATTTATGACCAGAGGTATTGATAGAGTCTACTCTGGGGACCGAGAAGTCCCATTTCAAATGGGGGTAAACAAATGGCGCAACAAAGCCTCCAGAGGCTCCATCAACGTGGATACGAACATCATTTCCTGTCTCCTTCTCAATTTCATCTAAAAGATTGGAAATCTTCTCCACCGGCTCAAATGCGCCTGTGAAGGTGGAACCCAAAATTACAAAAATACCAATGGTATTCTCATCCACGTTTTCCTTAATAAGCGAAGTGTCAATCAAGTGATCGCTTTCAGCAGAAATAGGAATAAGACGATCCTCTACGTCAAAGTAGCGAGCAAATTTCTCTAATGCAACCTGGGCACATGTTGCCATTAAAATATTTGGGTTCTCCGTAGACTTTCCTTGGGCGCGGCGCTTTTCCTGCCATCTCTTTTTGAGAGCCAATCCAGCCAACATAATGGCCTCGGACGAGCCGGTAGTAGCTGCTCCAACCGAATTGGTAATACGCAGCCCAGTGTCGGGATCGACCTTAGACGGAGCATTCCACAAATTACTCAAGATAGAAATACACCGCTGTTGAAAGTCGAGCAAACATGGGTATTCGTCGTTATCTGCCAAATTCTTGGTGATGTTGTCATTGATCAAACGCAACAGAATATCATCCACTTTGGTGTTCACAAATGAAGCCAAATTCAAACTGGGGGTACCATCCAACGACAATTCCTCCTTTAAGTAATCATAGACCAACTCCTTGGGTGCAGATTTGGCTGGCAATTCGTGCTTTGGAGCCGCAATATTGGAGTCATATTGAAAAATATATCCCTCTTTGTTGCTCAACTTGTTCTTATGTGAAGTCTTCAACAATTTGGCTTCCAACTTTTCAGCGTCAATATGTTTCGATAAAGGCATTGTACAATGCTGTATTTAGTATAGCAGCAATACTTGATAATGATCAATTAGAGAATCCGAATCTAAGAATTGATGGCCAAAATGTCCAGCAAATCTTGTTGAATCAGTTAGTGAATCTACGATACATTTGGGTGCGTAATCGTGGCTTTTTATAGCCACTCAATTTGTAGCAAGAACTCAACATGGGTTCCTATTTTTGTTGTATTCTTGCTACATTTTCCATGAAATTCGGAAGGTACGGATATCATTGTGTTACTATTTAATTAAATTTCAATGTACCACAACAAGCTCATTACTTTTGTAGTGTCAACATTGAAAGTCTGGTCTGATAAGTCCTTTTGCATGTCCTTAGTTGCAGGAGGTTGAAGTTCACCCGCCAATAATCGATCTTCAACTCCAATGCTTTAAACTTATCTTGAAAAATGTCGTATTCTCCGATCTGAGCCTCGTTTTACTGATAATATGCGAGACCTCGTGGACCATGGCGGATATGGGCGAGAAAATGTCGTTTAGTAGTATTGTGAAAAATTGTGTTTGTTGAAGTGGGTTCGTTGAATATTGTGATGTCATAGTATAAACTAGATTATTGAAATTTGTTGTATTGAAATTTGTTGTATTGCAATTTTGTTGTATTATGACGTCGTTGAAACACCACGACATTGTTATATCACGATTTGCAGCGTTATGTCAAGATTTGCAGTGTTGTTTGTGTTGTAGTTTTTTACAAATTTGCAGCACTATACTAATTCTACTATATTATTTCAAGTCTCCTCTATGGTTTCATCTCTACTTCATACTTCGCGATTTGGTGTTTTGCCACGCCATTTTCATCTTCGTATATCTCACTTACAAGTACAGAGTTTGATATGTTCATCCACAAACTCAATTGGCATGCCTCCTCTCATATTCAAGACATTATGTATAGCCAGATACATTAAAGGCATTATCCATTAGGAAACTATAAGATCCTAGACATTTATATGTATATGGGTGCAATCTGCAATGCGTTTACTCAACTTCATCAAACTTTTGGTCGATCAAGTCGGGGATGTCCTCATCCTGGCCACCGGCAGTGGCACCAACGTCCAACTCAGTGGGGTTTCTGCCAGCCTGGATCTGTTCGGCCAACTTTCTCAAAATCTCCAAGTTCTCAGCTCCTAATTGAGGCAAGATCTGGGGGATCAACTGAGTGACATCTTTCTCCTGGGGGTAACCAGTGAAAGCAAAGGTGTTGTGAGCGGCAGCTCCCTGGACACCGACACGGTTGAAGTGCAAAACTTTACCGTCCTCCTTGAAGAAGTTGGCTTCTTCGACACCTTCAATCTTGGTAGCCTTCAATTTGCCCAAAGTCTCAATCAACTTGGTGTCATCCTGCTCAGTCTTGACGTTCTTCTTAGCCTTAACTCTGGTTCCACCAACCTTCTTGGCAGTGGCCTTTTGCAACTTAGCTAACTTTTCGGGATCAACAGGCATTATGTGTACTGTGTTTTCGTGTAGTTGAGCAAAAGATGTTGCAACTGTTGAAAACGATGAAAAATCGTTCGTCGAACCTCGTCCACCACCAGCGTTTCGGACTGGACGAGAAAGAAGAAAAAAAATGTTGGTAATTTTGCACGACCTGCGGCATGGGTCTTTTTAAAGCTCGAAACATATCACGTGCTTTGTATAGTCAGATTTGCAACTCTGGCTGCAAATTTGCGCTAAAGTTTGAGGGTTGCTATAGTATTTGGATAGCCAGTAGTGCAGTCGTAAGGTCAGGAGTTAAAAGATGCTAAGAAACGAGATAAAAGGGGTTTCCGAGAAATATGACGATGCATCAGGAGATAAGCAGACTATTGAGAGCAAATAGATCAGTTCAAACTTGCTCCATTTTTAATAGTTGATTATATTGACATTATTTATTAAATTGATTATAAAATTATTATCGAATTGAATACGCAGCGTTTTTGAGACTAAAAAATAGTGTCTGAGCTGTCGGAAGTGCTTTGTTCAAGATGGAGGAAATTGATGCAAACAGAAAATCTAATGTTTCCATTGCTGTTCCATGAAAATAGAAAGTCACTAATAACTTAGAACATTCTCTGTTATAGTAGTTGAATGCGTAAACAATACTAGAAAAATTACTGGTACCATTGAAAATGTTACTGCTTCTTTTTATGACGACTGCCTTTTGGAATTCTGGCCAACCAATAAAGAAAGGTAGTACAAATCATGTTGAAAGCAATATAGCAGATAAATATTCCCCAATTTCTCCAGCGCTCGGAAAAGTAAGAGTTAACCGTTGCTAAAAATTGGTTTGTTGACGCCATCTGACAAAACTCACAGTTTTCTGAGGCTGTCGGATTGAATAAGTAACCTCCCGCAACACTCATATAATTGCGGAAATATTCTGCGCATGTCTGTCCTGACCGGGGTTGAACAAGAAGGTACTCCCGAGCAGAACAAACAATATTAGTGTTGGACAACCCAGTTGCCATCATACCCTGAACAAAATAGGTAAGAGGACTGACTCTGTACATAAATATCCAGAACCCTGGCAATTGATCTGGACCTGCCAAAACACCACAGAAATTCAAGCATACAGTGAACAACAAGATCGCCACATTGGCCGCGTTGTCGGCAATCTCCATAAAGGAAACACACAATTGGCCCATAGTGGAAGTGTATACGAAGAATGAAGTCACATACATCCACATTAAAACACCCCGTGAGTCGACTGCGTCTGTTGGAATTGCATTATTGTAGAAACCAATAGGATAGTACCAGCAGAAGAAACTAATTGTACCAACAACAACCTGATATGGGACTTCTGATGTGATTTGAGCAGCAATAAAGGCAAACCAACTAAATGTTCTCGACGGGTACTCACGAACTTCGTAAACTTCTCTTTGTCTCACATAATGAGGCAACATTTGTTGAACTAGTGGCGCAAATTGGACCATAAACATGAAAATGGAGAACATTTGATTTTGCAACCCTTGCATTGATCTATCAGCCTTAAAAAACGAGAACCCATTAAAGAGCGAAGTTGAAATTGCCAAAAAGAGCTTCGAGTAAATATACCCCGGCGATCTCCAGTTCTGTTGAATAACTCTTTTACTGGTGATAAGATATTGCTTCCACAAGGGTGCAGCATATTTCTTATCTGAATCCTCCAGCTTCTCTTGTGGAAGCTTTGCCAATTCGCGCTCCATTTCATCTAGCGTTTGCTGAACTTCTTTGTACTCCGTGGAGCTCTTCCAAACTTCATAGTAATCTTGACTGGCTAAGGATCCAGGGGCTGCACCAACAACTTCCAACATCCATTCAGCTGGATTGGCATCTGGAGGACACTTATGTGCGCCGTATTTCTCAAAATAGTTGATCAAGGTTGATGAATTTTCTCCCAAGTCGCCGAAGTAAACAGTTTGGCCACCCTTTTGCAAAAAGATTAAACGATCGAACTCCTTCATTAATAACGCGGAAGGTTGATGAATAGTACACAAGATTGCTTGTCCATGATCACACAACTTTCTCATTAACTTACAAATTGACCATGCTGTTTGTGAGTCTAATCCGGAAGTTGGCTCATCCAAAAACAATAATAACTTGGGTTTCGCAACTAATTCAACACCTATAGTTAATCTCTTTCTTTGTTCAACATTCAATCCCGATCCAGGTACACCAACCAATGCATCGGCATATTTCTCCATTTCCAATAACTGAATTATGTACTCAACATAGGCTTCTTTATCAGCTTTACTTACTGATTCTGGTTGTCTTAAATACGCAGAGAACCTCAAGGCCTCGCGAACAGTAGAATTAGGCAAATGCAAATCTTGTTGCTGGACATATCCGATAGATCTCTGAAAAGAACTATCTAACGAATTACCATTAACCATTCTTACACCATCAGTGATAGTACCAGAAGAGACTCTTTCTGATAAACAGTTCAATAAAGTTGTTTTACCCGCACCGGAAGAACCCATTAAAGCTGTCAATTGCCCGGGCTTGACCCAACCATCTACATGATTTAAAATCACCCGGTCTTCAGACTTGATCTTAACTTGATAAGTTAAATTTCTCCAATGGAAAATGCGATCTGAAGATGGAAGTTTCATCTTATCAGAGTCCGAATTATTACCCGAATTATTGTTGGCTTCGATTTCTTCTCCAAAATTGATATTTTCATCAACAGGTCCAGTCTCGTCATCCGCAACTTTGGAACGCTTCTTGGCCGCCTCTCTCTTATGCTTTCTCACATCAGAATGTAAATATAAAGTGATTTCACCCTTTTGCATAGCACCCTTGTTGAATTCGGTTAAAATAATGTACACTATCAAGAAAAAGATGACAAAACCAACAGTGATTCCAAAGTTTCTCCATTTATGGGAGTTATAATACTCGTAAGACTCACTCAAATAGTTGGTACCGTTGACAACACTTGACCCAGGAGTAGCACCTACTGTAGCACAAATTCGCATGTCATCATCTATATCTGTATATCCAGGACCGGCAGGGACAAAGCGCGAGCAGGTGAATTCACGATCGCTGAATTCATTTGCCATCAAAGCTTCGAACACATAAGCAACCGGATCAATGTAATTGATCCAGCGAGACCAACCTAACATTTGGGGTGTTGGAATAACGAATCCCGCAAAGATCACTAATCCACACAATAAGACCGATGCAGGAGTCATAGCACCAGCTAAGGTAGTAGAGACAGCTCCTAAAGATCTGAATAAGTGCGACATTACCAAAGTACCCATAAAGTTCACTAACCAGTAAAAGAAAAACCTACCCGGTGTTCTTCTGAAGTTTACCATAAAGTAGAAGACCAAATTAAATGCCATTGATACCACAATCTTAATAGGTAACTGAACAATAATTCCAGCAAGAGCATCGGAAGAAGGGCTGTATAAAGCATACTGCTTGTGTTTTTCAACAATAGCTCTGGCTTCAAACAAAGTCATGATCTCCAATAAAGATGAAAATGCATTGAATAAAACGGCGAAGAACATTGCTGCACTGCGATAATAAAAGGAATCAGTAGTAGAGGGTAAATTATAAAACACTGAGGATAAAATTAAACCCATAATAAACTGACCAAAGAACGTTATAAGTGTGATAGAAGGATCACCCTTTATCCTTAAAACATTTCTTCCCATTATATATTTTACTTGCATTGCAAATGAAACGGTATATGAGGATCTTGCCTTAAGGTGTTTTGATTGTTTAGCAATATGAGATTCATGATATTCATCTCTGAAATCACTATTTTCGGCCTTGTTAAAATGCTGCTCTATTTCTTCCACCAAAGCAGCATATTCGGGAGACCTTTTCCATGCTTCCTCAAATTCCTCTGCTGTGCGAGGTACAGCGTCTTCAAACCCAGGACGGGGTTTTCTTTCCGCCGGATTTGTTAATGATGTTAAAAAATCAGCAGTAGTTTGCCTCGAAGGGCAGTCCCAGCCCATCCTTACAAAAAAATCTTTTGCAGCATCAGCTCTACCAAAGTATATTTGGTGGCCTTCGTACAATACCACAGTTTTGTCAAAAAGATCATATGCATCCTGTGAACACTGGTAGATTGCAATTAATGGAGTGGCCTCCAAAATTGTAGCAGATGTTTTCAAGGCTCTAATAAACTCTAAGGCAGTAGCGGCGTCCAAACCTCTAGTAGCATTATCCCAACACTGCAAGTTTGCTCCTGACAATGAAGTTTCGGCTATAGAGACTCTTTTTCTCTCTCCACCGGATACACCACGTACGAAGTCATTACCTACGTTAGTGTATCTAGTATGCGACAAACCATAGGTAGCCATATATACGGCTGCCATATGTTTGGCGTATTCTTCCCTAGAGATACCGACACCTCTATTTTGCGGAGTTCTCATCCTTGCGGCAAATTCTAAGGTATCGCCTACGCTTAAATGGGGAAAATGCACATCTGTCTCAGCTGAATATATAACTTCACCACGGTAGTTATTTATGATATCAGTGGGCAGCAACCCATCGTATGAGATTCGAGATTCTTCCCCAACATGAAAACCATAAGTATGAGCTGCAATTGTTTTTAAGAGAGTCGAGCATCCAGAGCCTGGTCTTCCCAAAACTACTGTAAGCTCGCCCGGACACATAATGGCATCCATGGGCTTAAGAATATCAAAAAACAGTGATTTATCTCTTTTTTTCACATATGAATGATACAAGTCGACTCCATACTTGTATAAGCCATCTGTCACAGTAGGCTGGTAGTCTGAATCTGCCGCTACTCCATAAGCGCGCAAGTCTCTGTATGCAATTCCCAATTTTGAGGGTTTGTAGTATTCAGGATCCGAGTCGTATAGCTTTCTCATATTCTTGATCCAAAATTTGGAATTAAAGTGTTCCGAGTTAGGGTCTAAAGCCTCATTTGTGAATTCTGATTCTTTATACGGAAGAACTCCCGGTACATCAGACATATTGCTGAGATAGCGCATGAGACGGATAGAGTTATCAGTTCCATCTTCTTTATCTCGCGAACTAGCAGTCAAATAGCGCGCAAGATCATGTACACTCCTTGTTGCCTCTTCATCAAAGCCTTGGTATTCTTTCACAGGACCACTTTTGGCATTTGGTGGTTCTGTTGAAGTGTCCTGAGAATAGTCCTTCTCAGCCAGCTTCTCGCCCAGCGAAGTGGATTCCAGCATTATTTCTTATGTATTACAGTTCTAATATCAATTACCTAATATTACTTCTCAGGATTATGCTACTGCTTTATACTTTATAAATATATGGGTTGCGCCATTTTCTAAAGATAAACCGAGGGCAAAGGTTTATCGTAGTTACAAAAATTTGCAGCCATTTTGAAAACCCATGACATGCCAAGTGTTGGCACTACAAGCGCCAAAAAATAGAGAAAGGGAGAGAGAAATCTATAGAATATAGATCTAACACCATCAATGTTGCTGCTATTATATCTATAGATCGAGTAATGGTGTTTTAACAACTACAGAGATATCATAGAAGTTTGAGGTCTTTGTGGCGTGACGCTATTGGTACAAAGCAACTCTGGTGTTGGAGTAAAAAAATATGACTGCTTGATTTTATATCATCTGTATTGGGTCATACATACGAGACACAATGCTAAAAACTCAGTCTCATCAACAGGACTGCAGTTTTCTATATACGGCAGATGTTTGCTGTTACACAATATTGAGTAATTATAACAAGACGAATTTGTACTTTTAACCTTTACCGTTTCGCTTAAGTTCCCATGGGCGATCAAACACGTAAATATAAAAAAGAAGGTAATTCATTTAATACGCAAATGTTTACATAATAGCAAGACTAATTAGAGTGAAATCTTTTGTGGCAGTGAAAATGGCTACAGACAGTACTGGGGGAATTAAAGATAAAACCGAAGGTAATGCTTCTTGAACTTTTTAGAATATGTTTGCACCCACAAATATGCCGGTCGGAAACTTCGGAAGACATTTCAACCGGTCAATAAGCCTCGGTCTTGGGAGCGGCATATGGTGCCAGGTAATATAGCCCTTATATCCAGTTAATATTAAATGTACGGCGCTATAAACTTTGGGGGAGATGGCTAGGGCTTTCAAACATCATGCAATGCATGCAGAAACTCTAGACCCCAAACTTGGAACTGCTAAATGATGAGCTATATGAATAAGATTTATCCAGTATATAATTTATTTAAAGAGAAGCAGTGCGTTAAAGACGTTGAGCTTTGTGGGTTTGTTTATTGATTTCCAACTAAAACTAGAGGGTAGAGCACTTAATTAGAAATGCTTTCGTTATATATAATAAAAGCAATAAAAGAAAATTAATTTTTTCAAGAAAATAAATGTTACTAGTTAATGATATTTAGATAAATGAAAGCATACTATTCAAAGAGAGTTTAAAAAACCGTCGTAAGCCTGATACTTTTATGTTTTGGCTTGTGAATAATGTTTATAGAAACAAAGGTATGCTCGCATTTGTTTTGTTTATAGTGCATAAGAAGCTGTATGTTTATTTTAGTTTCTCAGGTGATTCAAAGACGTATTAGGAAAGGAGAGTGAGGCTTTCCGAATTCTAGATGAGACATGTCAAGCTTATATTTAGCGTACTCCAACAAGCTTGCGTAATTTTATAATAACTGGTTTTAAAATATAAGAAGCAGCATGACCTACATGTATTGTGGAGTTAGGCCTCATTTACACATATGATGAAGTCCTTCCAAAATATTGAGATGAAATATTGAGTTGGGAGAACTTTGAAAAGCAGAGCTACTCGGTTTATTCGGATCTTCGAATGAGACTCGCAATAGCTATTTTTATGTTGAACGAATTCAGGGAAGGAACTGACAATGTCAAGGGAGAGCCCGCTCTTAAAAATTTCAGAGACATTGAATAACTGCTTTAAGCGATGATATTCTAATAGTAAGGTTATATCTGTATTGATAAGTGTAAAAATTGAATCCATATGTTTTTATGGCGAACAATAAAACTGTTGTCTTTTACAGAAAAGTGCATTTGTTTATTTGTTCGTGAATCGCATAAACCAAATACACACAAGTTCAAATCTGATATTATCCTTCATATTTTGCAGAGTAATCAAGGCCGTCAATATATTTAAATTTTTATGGATAAAAGACTGTACACACACTTATTTTGCTAAATATTAATTTTTTGATGTTCTTGCATCTATTCTTAGACTTGGTATAAAATAAGTAACAATTTTGTATGGTGAAAATTTATGAACAATACATGTAGCAGTTAATTTCCAACGAGATATATTCCTTGTATTTCATTTTTATTTATTGGCAGCTTAGGCGCGTGATCAGCTTTTGTTGGCATCTTTATTTTAAATAAATAGAATTATGCGTTTGTGCTATTTGCAGTTTCTCCATAGAATTTCGGCTTTAGAATTAATTTATTTTTGTATTTTTTAAGGAACTGCTGGGTTATAAAAACTAACATCAATACTATAATTTTTTTTGAAAAATCGATCTAAACCATCTTTTGCAATTTTATCAAACACATGCACTATTAATAGAAAAAGTTTCGTATCAATTTTTAAATTTTAACTTTTCTTAAAAAAGGGGACTGACTAATTAGAAATTGTGAAAAATCGTACATCATTACTAGCGTAGTGGAAGTTTTTTTTAAAAAACTTCATATTTTGGCAACAATAAAGAGTTAATGCTTCAAAAATTTGCCTCATAAGAATTATAGGTAAGAGATATAATAATGAATTATTGTGTGTTTAGACAACAATAGCAATGGTATTTTCTTTTGTTTTTTGTAAAATTAGCTTGCGAAGCAAAGCGGGAAAGTAATCTTTTTCATCACTCTTGGACAATCGGTTTATATTATTAGAAGCAAAAAACATATTACTAAGATGAATAAAGCGGATCGTTGCTCAATATGTAAGTTTAGGTGTGGCAAAATTGATTTTAATAACTGGAGATACGGTTTAAATTTTCAATATACCCAGCTGAAGGCCAAACAAAGTCATATTCTGAACCGAAACCTTTAGGGAAAATAATGATTGTGTTTTTTCATCTTATTGCTAAGAAATAAATATGAAATCATTATTTAAATATAAAAGCCCTTAAACACTAAACTGAGATTTTTGAAAAAATGACTACTCATTTTGAAAGTAGTTAGTCTAAGACTGAATAATTCTATACAATAAACTAACATAATTTCAAAAATACAAAATGGTTGCGTGGTCTAGTTGGTTATGGCATCTGCTTAACACGCAGAACGTCCCCAGTTCGATCCTGGGCGGAATCATTTTTTTGCCACAATT
Source organism: Wickerhamia fluorescens (assembly GCA_001599155.1). Taxonomy (NCBI): domain Eukaryota; kingdom Fungi; phylum Ascomycota; class Pichiomycetes; order Serinales; family Debaryomycetaceae; genus Wickerhamia; species Wickerhamia fluorescens. Next base: position 345,161 of record BCGE01000007.1, on the reverse strand, counting down.
TTTCATTTAGTTTTTTGAAGGAGAGAACAAATTTTAAGATCGAATTGGGACCATTCAACTTAAATTTCATGGAAAAACTCAGTTATCTTCTTTAAAGAAGGACTTAGTGTCCGTTGAAGTTTTAGGTTAGCACCAGTAACAACAGATCAGCAATAAAAAGAACTTGATGTTATGTCTTATGGAAAAGATGCTGCAAAGATATGCGTGCAATCAAAATCAATCCAGCAATGTAGCTATTTAAGTATTTTAGCTCATCTTATAAGAAAGATAATAACTATCAAGAAAATTGTCAATTATAACACAATTCAATTAGATGAAAAGAAAGAAATCTGTTTGATAAAAGGAGATAAAATGAAAACACTCAATAAAACTAAGTATAAGAAATATTTCAGTATACATTTAAAAACATGTTGCAAAACGTAGAATATTGAAGCGTATTTAAAATTGAAAATCACAACACAGACTTTGATATCAGAGAACCATTAAAGGAAAATTTTAAGAATTTAAAAATGTTCAAGAGCTCTTACGGGTAAAGTCAAACGAATAGGAAATTCACATTGCAAAAATTGGAAAAGCACAAACAAGTTATTCTATCAATTTTGAAAAAGGCTTCATGTTTAACATGTTTTAAAAATCTATTGTTATGTAATGCCAGTTATCATACACAGCAAAACCATTCTAGTAAAAATAAATATGTTATTCTCCTCAAGATTGACGCATAATTCCCTTACTATTATTCATTAATTGAAATTATTGTTCAACATAGTTTGGTTCACAGACAGACCATGAATTTCTTGCACCATACTTTAACAAAACGGCAACCAAACACAAACTTCACCAATCTTAGCCTTATTCAAGATTGAATATTACTCCCTAGAAACAAGAAAAGGTCCCTTGGCCCAGTTGGTTAAGGCGTGGTGCTAATAACGCCAAGATCAGCAGTTCGATCCTGCTAGGGACCATTCTTTCTTAGGGCGTGTGGCGCAGTTGGTAGCGCGTTCGCTTCGCATGCGATAGGTCATCGGTTCAATTCCGGTCTCGTCCATTTTTTTAAATTCAAGATATTCAATAATACACTTCAAATTTAAGCCAACTCACGCATAGTACGATTTGGACAGTAAAAATCGATATAGCATTAAACCAAATCTTTTTTGGTATATTTTACATTGTATCCAGTTTACCAGGTAACCTGTTTAAGATTTTAAAGTAAAAAGCGAGACATTTATAAAATAATTGGTCTTGAAGATGTTAATGGTTACGGAAACAGTGGAGTATATAAGAAGTAAGCATTTTAGAAGTTGCATTCCGGACTGGATCACTTCATTCGTGTTGGCAGGCTACTTCTTTTTCGTTGCGGAACATGCCTTGCCCTTTTCTAGACAGTTCTCACTCGATGACTTGTCCATTTCGCATCCATTTGCTAAGGTTGAGCGTGTTTCTGGAATACAATGCATGATTATAGCATCCGCGGTTCCTATTGGAGTCATTGGGCTTGGTGTCTTGTTCCAAAATAGGTTTACCTTGAGATCTCTTAAGAATACCATTCACAGAGGACATATTGCGCTTATTGGTTTGGCATTATCACTTACCATTAATGCGGTGGTGACCGATACTTTAAAAAATTGGATTGGACGTCCTAGACCAGACTTTCTTGCACGGTGTGGCTCTGCTGTAGGAGCCGTGAAAGACACACACAAGCTTGTGGATATCAGCATTTGTCTGGCACCCTTTGGCAATAGGGCATTGATTGATGGAATGCGGTCTGCCCCATCTGGACATTCATCCATTAGCTTTAGTGGATTAGGCTATTTGTCACTTTGGCTTGCAGGACAGCTTCGAATTTTCGAAAATCAGTCTCAACACCCTCCCAAACCATTATACCGATTTGCTTTTTGCGTATGGCCTTTATTCATTGCAACATACATTGCCTTAAGTAGAACACAAGATTATAGACACCATTTTTCAGACGTGTTCCTGGGATCGATTATTGGTATGACTTTTGCAATATGTGCGTACCGTCGTTTCTATCCGTCGCTTTGGTCTCTGCAACCGCAAAAGCCTTTGGATGAACTCCTGGAGCCCACCTTACCAGTTTAGGTATTCCTGATGAATGGTTTACTATTTGCTTCTCAATATGCTACAAATCAGTTTGAGCCTGTTTTAAAATTATGATTTATGTTTTATCTCTCCTGAAACTAGTGCTAAACAATTTGGCTTTGCGATCATTACAGACTCTCGGTGAATTTATTTTATACCTGAGGAACTGCTAGCTATAATAAGGGAGAGTTTATACCAATATTATGTATAGATATACATTTCAACAATGTTGTTTATACGAAATGCTGATCGAACTTCCGCCGATGAAGTAACTTTACAAATGATATTGGCAAAAACGAAGCCGGAAACGTTGTCCAATAAGCCTCAAACTACTAGTGCTCAAAATAATATCCCATTACTATCAACTTCTACACTATTGGCGGTAATAACATTAAAAAGCACAAGCTCTTCATCGCTATCCTCGTCACATACAATAACTGCATCTGTGGCGTCTTCTTCTCTAAAATACACAGCAATACCAGAAACCCCTTTAGAAAAAATCACTACACTGGGGAATATTTTACCTTCTGGAGATGCAGGAGGCAGACTTGACGAATATAAAACTTCCACTAGCTCCAACAAATCTCTCAAGTTGGGCTTATCACTTGGAATTCCCAGCGCTATATTTGCAATTTTCAGTCTTGCTGCATTAGGATTCATCTTCTGGAAGAAACATTTGTTTAAAAAGAATGAAGTCTCCTTTGAATACCCTGAAGTGACAGAAACATCTTATGAACCTTACAGTAATAATATATTACCGAGGTTTTATAGCCTAAAGTCGGTAAATAGTGACATGAGTGAAGAAAATTATCCCCATTATCATGCGCCAATTTCCGATACTTTATCAGATCCCACTTACCACCATGAAGGTCCTCATAAACCTGTTAAATCGCAGTCTTTAAAATTTACAATTAAAGATAAGTTCAAAGAGTTAGCTGATAGTAATGGCTCAAATAAAGAAATCGTAAATGAATTAGCAATAAATCGGGATGTTCCCAAACTGTCAATACGAGAAACTCTCTTTTCACCTTTTCTGTTGAAGCGTTTCAAGCTATCTAAACCTGAAACACGCCCTTTGCCATCCATGCCACAACCACCAAAACTGCCTACAAAATCTATCGGAGATAATACTCTACTAGAAAAGAAAAAGACGAAGATGAATTTACATTTTCTACCTGTTGTTCCTCCAGCTGGGTCAGAATGTTTTCCAGAAAAATATAGAGTGATACGCACATTTGACCTACATGCTTTTGACGGATTGAAAGTATCCGTTGGCGATACAGTATTGGTTCAAAAGGAATATCCTGATGGCTGGTGTCAAGTAATTCTGGCAGACCAAAGAGTTGGCGTAGTTCCAAAACTGTGTCTCGAAAAGATATAATAGAGCTATATCAATTTTGATTGCAATCTGCTCCTAATTTGTATTATATACACAAGTAATTAGGTTTAAATCTTAGTATAATGTAACTAATGTTATTTTAACAGTAAAATTTTATGGCCGCCTTGTGGCGCTCTGAGGCACTGGTGCAGCACTAGAAGGTTGTACTGGATTTTGTTGGTACCCCATTGTTCCATTTCCGCCAACTTGCTGTTGGTATTGAAACTGATTTGGTTGAGATCCACTGTAACCTCTTAATGGAACAGTCTGCAGATTTGGTATTGAAGCATATGGGCCAGTATTTCTTGGAATTCCAGTAGTTTGTGCGTTTCCAGACGGCTTTCTAACATAGTTACCAGGGCCTTGTGTTAAATTTGCATTAGGCATTGCTCCATATTGTTGACGTGAAGGGTATTGTGGAATACGCATTTGCTGCTGGCCTTGTTGCTGACCCCGATTTGAAGCTTGTTGTTGCTGCTGCTGGTTTGGGTATGATTGAACCGGCCGTTGCTGATGAGGCGGTGGTTGAGAACGGTAACCTTGTGGTAGCCCCTGTTGTGGTGGTTGTTGATATTGTTGAGGCGGAACTTGTTGTGGTGGTTGTTGATATTGTTGAGGCGGAACTTGTTGTGGTGGTTGTTGATATTGTTGAGGCGGAACTTGTTGTGGTGGTTGTTGATATTGTTGAGGCGGAACTTGTTGTGGTGGTTGTTGATATTGTTGAGGCGGAACTTGTTGTGGTTGTTGCTGATATTGTTGAGGTGGAGGCTGCTTTTGGTACTGTTGAGGTGGAGGCTGCTTTTGGTACTGTTGAGGTGGAGGCTGCTTTTGGTACTGTTGAGGTGGAGGCTGCTTTTGGTACTGTTGAGGTGGGGGCTGTTGCTGATACTGTTGAGGTGGAGGCTGCTGTTGATACTGTTGAGGTGGAGGCTGCTGTTGGTACTGTTGAGGTGGGGGCTGTTGATGAGATGCATTCAAAGGATTTTGGGGTGGTGTAACAAACCGCTGAGCTTGTGCTGACCCTTTGTTTGAAGGCATTGGTGGGTTTTTCTGAGGAGGGGGCAACGTTGGAAGTTGGATTTGATTGGGCGAACGTGGGATCCCCTGATTTGTTTGAACTGGCTTGGTGTAATCAAGATTAGTGTTGATATTGAACCGTGGAACCTGATTTTGCGAGCTGTTTGGCGAGCTAATATATTTAGGTTTAATTCCATGAATACTTGAACCGTTACTAACCCTGTCATTCGAGTGAGACATTGAGATATTTTCTTCCAGGCTTCTTGAGAGTTGACCACTACTTCCACCAGGTATCATTTGTGATGCTTCCATAAATTGGTCTGACAGTCCCACAGAGGTATATGAGTTATTTGGGCTCATTATGGGCTGCTGTGGTAAAGCTTTGTCTTCGTCACTTACATGTTTTCCAGAGCTGTAGCCTATATTAGCAGATAAGCTAGATTTTGATTGAGATGCCATCTTGCCGAATTGCTCATGAAGCTTTGTATACTGTGTCATAGGTGATTGAACTGATGAATTACTGCTATTTCTATGAGCTTGAACCGGTACGCTTAACAGGTTTATGATGGAGTGAGATGAGCTGTTAGAATTTGTACCAGCTGGAGTCGTGTCTTCTTCATCTGCATCGCTTTCTGAGTAATCTGGTTCACTGAATAGTTCATCATCATTTGTTGGATAAACAGCTTTTTCACCTAAGCTCATCAGATTGATGCCGTTAGATACTTGTTCTTCTGCTGATAAGTTTGGCGAAACATCCAACAGCTTGTTTCTATCTTGGTGGAACTGATCTGAGGGACTTTTTATAGTTGAATATTTGTGATAAATATCAGCCAATTGTATGGATTTGTGATGCTCCTGACTTAACGTAGGTGCAGAGATTTCAGAAGTCTGTTGAGCAGCAGTTGTTCTTGCAGGAAGTGGTTGTTGACTAAAATTTGGCGGCGATATGTATGATTGATATTTTTGTTGTTGGTTATTGAGCGAAGGTGATGATTCGTTAATTTTGTTTTGACGGTAAGCTTCAAACGAGTTGTTCGAACTTGTGTTGTTGGAGGACAGCTGAGCCATTGGGCTATTAAGAGAGCTTAATGCTGCTATCATTCCTCGCAGGGATCCGCATCCATCATAGCCTCTATCTAATCTTTGTTTTAACATGTGCTTTATGTTTGTATTCCATTGCTTTACATCCCAGGATAAAAAGTCTGGGGAGGAAGATATTAGTTCTTGAACATCAGAAACTTCTAAGTAATGAACATGAGGTAATGTTGGTAAACCAAAAAGTAAAGAGCCAGTATCCACACGATCAGCTTTGAGTTTTTTGGGACGACCATATAGACCAAAAGAGTCCAAAAGGGGTATCAAGAACCGGATCAATGTATCAAATCCTGGGACTGCGGAGTGCTGTTCAGGCATTAAAAATATCGAAGTAGCAGTAAAGTCCTCGGCAGAACGCTTTGAAACTTTAGGCGCAACCAGTGGTGATTTAAAGTTAATCTGGGCTTCCATTTTTAACATGGTACTCACATCAATAAGCGTATGTGACTGAGGATATATAGCGGTAACAGAAGATGCTCTCATAACTACTGCCATTAATTGTTTTTTCTTCTTCTGATCCGATTCATAAAACAATATGCGGCCACATTCAAATGATTTACGCTTCAGGTTAGACGGCTCCACCACTGCGTAACATCTTTTCCAAGCCATACCACTACCATAGCGGATGCTTACCCAATCTTCGTGATTGAAGCGTTTTTCTGCCAATATAGTACGAATATCAGATAACCTCAGGCCGCGGGCCAGAAGTAATGCACCTGTATAAGCCTCCTGAAGCTGCGAGTACTCAAAATTTGCCAAACGGAACGCAGCACACCACTTCTGTAGCTCTTCGTTTGACTTTAACTGTAAAATATAGCGGTTTTTCAACGTGGTAGACACCACTACCACGTTTTCTAAAGTTTGCGTGGCCGCCTGCAACGTTCGCATTGCTGTATACACCGAATCAGTGAAATTAATATATCTGGGTTTTGTAGAAGTCTCCAATAGTGCCTGTGGATTATTCTTAAACTGTGCAAGGTTTGCCGCGTCCCAGTACGCTAACTGGTTACCAGTCAAAATACCATAAACCTCATGCCACTCGCGATCAGCCGGCTTCCCGTCGCCATTAATATCGTAGTACAACATAAGAATACCCTCATGGTACCTGCGATGAGCCTGTGACGCCAAAAGCGTTACTATGGGTACAAGCTCAGGGGAAAGTCCATCAAATGCTGTTGGTAAGGTTGTCAGGGGTAGTGGGCGCGCTGCCTGCTCTGTGCTTTGCAGTGCCATATTATCCTTTGATCCAATAATAGCTGAAGACTGGATATGCGTATAAGAGCCCCTGAGTACGACGTTTATACTAATTACTAAGTCTGTATTCGAATATCCTTAAGGAATGTGGATTGGTCTCCCTGTTGTGGTCTTTTGCACTGCTGCTAAAATTCTGTTAGTATTCGTTTGGTAAAGGCACACCTTTTATATATACTTGTTGCACACACTACTGTAGCACAATGGATAAGAAAGAACCGCCCCGATTACGGAGGACACCCTAGTTTAGCGAAACTACAAAAATATTCCTTGGGAGTAACTAGGTGTTACGATAATTCTTGGTATTGTGTTCCAAGCTTTGTTTATAAATCCGAATCACAAATATTGTGATGTTTTCACTATTACCATAATAGGAAATTATCTGATTCAATTCCTGGGATAACAAAAGAGGCCTCCGATGTGAGAGTTATTTCTGATGGTTGTACTTGTAGAAGGAAATTTCCCATGAAAGAATTAATTAACAATGTTATAAAAACTTTGTAAGGAATCAACACAGTATGGAAACTGGGTATTAGAGCGCAAGAGAAGGCCGTTAATTGCGAATTTAATTAGTGAGTACATAATTAATAATAACTATTGTATTAGTGAGCATACCTTTTTGATATTGAAACGATTTTATTACTAGGCTCATTTCACATATATTAGTGAAAATTATTATAGGTTAAGATGTTGAGCACGCAATTGTAGCAGTATTTTTTAAAAAAATATATCAATTAAAACAAATGTATTCGGCTAGGGTGAGGCTCATTTTCTTTTAAGAAGACTGATTTAGTAACGATACAACTGATTTGGCAACAACAAAACTGGTTAGGCATTACCGAGGCTTACTTAAGATGATATTCTTTGTTGGCTATAGTGTGTGACGTAATAAATATTTCAATAAGTTAGATAATGTTATTGTTGTGCAGAAAAATGTCGGGAATTTTCTATCGGCTATGCTTTTTCAGTTAATAAACAAGACTAACTAATGAGCTGAAAAACGCATTTGGTTGTATGTGTTCTCATCTTCTTTTTCATTAAACGTGGTAGGGGACACTGGATGGATAACTTTGGTAATATGAAACAGTCATACTAATTTCTTTATTTTATTTTCTACATTATTTCTTAGGGAAAATTGCCAATAGGAAATCTCAAACAAAAGAGGGTGATAGAGTTGAGTGAAATGACACGTTTCATGCTATATTTAATTTGGGTATGGTATGAGATATGTTACAGTGAGCTTGTGTTGCAATATTACAAGTATAAATACGTGGTCTGATTATGTAATAATATATCTTGTAAAGCTGCGTCTATAACCGGGGTTATTGTGTTTACTATAAAACTGCGTTTTTCTCTCTAAAATATTACACACAGTACTATCGATTCTGGAATCGCAAAGTATAATTTAGTCGATTGCTACTATGCATGCAATTTAGAGTTGCTTATAATGCTTCGTTTTGTTGTGTTTGGTTTAAAAGGCGCAGTTACCTGGTGGCGGAGTATCTCTTAGTTTGTTTGTTAGCTGTATTGGAGATATAGCGTGTTTGAGATAAAAGGATTTTGCGTATTGTTTATGTAATTGTGCAGCAATTGTTTTATTCAATCTGAAGAGTTTACATAAATGTATTTGAGGAGTACTACATTATTAAATAAAAGATAAAAAAAGCCAGAAGAATAATAAACGAAAGTGTATGGATTGAAGTAATTGTTTACAGTAGAAAAGCAGGGTAATATGAATTACCTAACAGCTTTATACCAAATGCCAGATAAGTTTAGTTATGTGTTTTTTTTCAATGCAAAATTGTTTAATTGTATTATTTAATAGAAACTTTGGTTTATTTCGAAACTAATTGAAGCATTGTTGCGTCATAAGAATTAGACAGAAATTGCAAGATTAAATGAAAAACTGGAGTAATAATATTTTGCTTGACTTGAAATTTTTGACTGTCTTGGAGAATTGTTTCTATGAATTAGATTGTTATTCACGAGTAGATTTTTGCACACTGAATTATATCAAATCATTATTGTTCAAATTGAATATAACTTTCTGTCTATTTTCAATTGCTTTTATTTAAGTGTAGAAAAACTCTTGATTATTATCACAACCCCCTTCTCAATCCGAAATATTTCTTTGAATGACCAATTAACTTCTCGTTGAAATTAATTCTCTTTCTCTTTCTTTAATTGGCGCAATAATTCCAAACCTTGAGACAACTCACGTTCTGCAGTGTTTACATCTTCAAAATTCAACGCGGATACTGCAAATTTGGCATGCTTTTGAATTCGGGCTATCTGCTCAGTGCGATCAACAATGCATAATAAAGTCTCTTTTGTAACTGGCTCATCACGAGCAGACTTTGACACCGGTACAGATACGGTTTTTGGATTCACTGGCAGTCCAGAAGCCGCTGGTTTGTCAAATGATCCCGGTTTGAATACCAGGATCCCAGATCCCACATCGATACCCAGTAAATCGTTACCTGGTAAGTATGTTGGTGCGCCTGGAAGTCTTACGTCATTTTCGTCTTTTGGATCAAAATGTGGTGCGCCTGGCATATTAAGTTTTGGACTAGCCTCTTGGCCTACTTCACCAGAAAGATGTGGTTCAAACAGAGGTGCACCTGGGAAGCCTGCAATATCACGAACAGGCTCTTGTTCATTATTGTTTTTATCGTTATTTTGGTCATCTGTGTCCTTGTCATTCATATCTTGATCATTTATATCCTGATCGTTTATATCTTGACCATTCTCCCCTGCGTAATTTATATCATCCAAATTAAGCTCTTCTAACTCACGTTCCAAAGTTTCATCTTTTTGATCCTTATATTCGACCTCATCTCTAAGCAATCGAGTGAGCTGCAATTTGAGTAGCTTGACCTTTTCCTTATTTAATTTTTCAAACAGTAAAGCGTCTTGGGCTTTGCCTCCGCTAATTTTAGAATAATCGACTGAATCATCCCCCGATATTGTGTCAATAAGAGACACAAAGGATATAGCAGCTTTGAATTTGTTCACCAATGCCGGCTTATTTGTGCTGGTTTGATAGTTTGCGATTCCTTCTAAGCATCCGTTGAAAAGAGTGTAGGCAAAACTCATTACTACGCTCAATGAAAGAGCCTTATCTTTCAAAATACGCTGAATATTCTCATCCTCAGAGTTTTTGGTTCTCTCTGTAACATCAAGAAGTGCAACTGTAAAAGCCTCGACGTCTTTATTAATAGTATGTAACTTTCCAGTTAAAATCTGCTCCAAAACATGTAGCAAACAATAGTAGCTCACTACAGGGTTAACATTTTTGACTTCTAACGCTCGTGCAATGAAAGAATAGATTTTCTTATCCTTTTTGAGCTCCTCCGGTACCAGTTCTAATGTAATTTCGTTCATCCCTGTATCTCAAGTTGTGACGGTTAATCTTTTTTTGCCCAAATTATCGTCACCAACAGCTATATGGTGATCAATGAAATGGCCTAAGATAACAGAAAACTATAAATATAAAGAAGAATGGTTTATAGTTATTCAATAAGGTTGTAAGAGTCATCAATTATGAAGTGAGACTTTGTAATACAATATACCATATAAGCAAATTACTGGATGCCAACACTAATCCTGATTTAAAATCATCATCATAAGTTATATATAAATAGTTGAATATCTTGATTCGTATCCAATTTAGAATTTATGAAAGGAACCTCTAAAGCATCTTTGTTCTTTTAATAAGAGTTTCATTTCGTAAAATAAATACTTAATGCAATTCTGGCATTCTCAATATCACTTTTTCTTTATTTGTAGCATCCTCTTGCAACATCTTCAAGATTTGGGAGTCCTTCCATTTGGGAGGTAATGGGGTCACTGCATAGTTTTTGGATGCCCAATAGTAAATATCCCAGTCCGCTTCATCTAACAATTTGTCATACTCATCCAATTGTTCTTCCGAGAATGAATGTAAATGCTTTTTGGCAAAACGCGACAACAATAAATCGCTTTCCAAAATACCTCTTTTTCTTGACTGGTAAATCAACCTTGCGCGCTTCACATCAAGAGTCTCACCCACTCTCTGGATGGGCTCGATCTTCATCTCCACCTCTAAATCAATAGCAGGATTCTGCGGTTTCCCATGGTTAAGCAAAAGTCTAGCAGAGGTGCCGATGTTTCTTCTTCCGATAGTTCTAAGCATTATTTGGTTGTTCATTAGGGTCTGAAGGTACAGAAGCTTTTGATGGTTCCCCGGTTATACAAAGAGACAAAAGGGTGTGTACTGGGCTGAAAAATGTAGGTCTATTTTTAAAAGTCGTGTATCTGGGATAATGTTTTATAGCGGCAGTGAAAGCGTGTACACCTGATTCAAAGTCATATCCTAGGTTATTGATTAAACAAAAATATGGGTAAGACAGTGTCAACATTATCTAAAGATGATTTGAAGTCACTAAGACTGGCTACATATTTTGATAAGCGTGAATTGCAACAGTGGTACAAAGGGTTCATTCGAGACTGTCCTTCAGGAGAGTTGTCAGAAGAGGAATTTGCCAAGGTATTTAGACAGTTCTTCCCCTTTGGTGACCCTAGGGAGTATTGCAACTACCTATTTAGGGTGTTTGATATGGACAACTCCAAGACCATCGATTTCAAGGAATTTATAATCGCATTGTCAGTGACTAGCCGAGGAACGGAAGACCAAAAGCTCGATCTTAGCTTCAGAATGTATGATCACAAACGATCAGGTAACATTACATACTCAGACATGCTACAAGTGATTTCGGCCATCTATAAAATGATCGGAGCAATGGTTGCATTACCAGAGGATGAATGCACGCCAGAGCTAAGAACCGAGAAGCTCTTTAAACTATTAGACAAAGATAAGGAAACGGACACTATAAGTTTATCTGAATTTAAAAAGCTCGTAAAGCTTGATCCCAGCATCTTAAACGCCATGACCACTTTTGAAAGCGTCGTCTAAATGTATACTAGTATAATGCAATCAATATTTCGATTTTCCGTAATAATTCACAATAGAAAAATACAATATTAAAACAAGTGGTGGAAATTGAAGAAAGAAATGTGAAAAAATAGTACATTTAACGAGAGTTGGGCCTACTGCTGACCTTCTACCGCTTCTAATAATCCGTCCAATAACTCGTCTACCTCATTGATATCCACACCAGTACAGATACTCACAACCTTCTTGAACTTGGAAGTCAATTCACTGTAGTCCAATAGCGAATTCAACTTCGTCTCAAGCTTACTATTAACATTCTTGTACGCATTGATTCTTGCTTGCAAAGTATTCACGGACGGTAACAGGTTCAAAAACTCTGTATCATTTTTCAACTCTTCCGTGGATTCATTTTGCAATATTTTTTCGTATAACGGCTTGATAACATATGGGTCGTCTGCATCAATTTCGCTTTCAGAGTCCTCTGCTGATTCTTTTGCTTCACCATTAGAGGCTCCAGGCTTGAAAGACAATAATTTGTCGCTTAAATTGGCGATTTGCAATTTCATAGTATCAAGCTCAATCAACCTTTCGGAAATCATCTTACTAATAAATCTATTGTTAGCTGTGACAATGGTAGAATCGTGTAATGCATGGTTCAACTTTTTTATTTGCTCCCTTTTGGTGTTTAATATATTTTCATATTCAACATTAGTATTAACTAGTAAATCTTGAATACTTTGAAAAATTTTATTGGATGAGTTAAACTCCTTGGGATCTTCCGTAGTATTCCCAACCTTTATTATAGCAGGTTTTGTGACCTTGGGCTCTTCGATCGTAAGAAGCTTTCCTGTTACCTCGAGTGTCTTATTCAAATAATCCACACTAGTGCGCACTAGCTCAAAGATGTAATCATCAAACTCGTCATTACTAGCTTTCATTACATCCTTAACAATATCAAAATCCATTGGTTTGACCCCTCTATTGTTACTAATATTGACATTTGCTTTTAGGTCAAGTAAGAGTTTTACAAACCATTTTGACTCATTTTCTGCAGCCAAATGTAAACAGGTGTTGCCATGATCATTATCTTGGGCATTTATAATTTTTTTAAGGAAGTCGTTCAAGAGGGAGTTATCACTCACAAGATACTCTAATATTTTTGTACAATAGAACTTATTGCTGTCGAATTTTTTATCCAAATTCGTTGTTAAGTGGTGCAAAAAAGTTCTCTTTTTATTATCAAACAACCACAAATTAGGATACAACCAATTGCTCAACAATTGTTTAAAGTTTCCCTTCTCCATAGAATTTGTGACATTTATAGCTGCAATCAAGGGGCTTTCCCCCTCCGAATTACCCCGGACAGGGTTATTTAACCCAAGTTCTATAAAGGCTGAGACAAGATTCAGAGATGCCAAAGTTGATGCAAAGTGTAGGGCGGTTTGATCCTTTTGGTCCAATGGAATATCTATTATTGAGTCAGATGGGTATTTACTCAAAATAGGTTGAAACAAAGCCTCGATTTCTGTTAAAGGCAAACTAATTTTGTCATTGCTGCTGGTATCATCGCGTTTAAACACTTCTGTAAATTTGAGTTTCATCTCTTTTACTAAATCTTCGTTGTTCTCGATAGATACAGGAGGTAGTGTGAATGGATAGTTTGAATTTGCATTAGCATACTTTTCAACAAAAAGGCGGGCACGATCCTCTTCAACATTTTTTTTGTTTTCATCATTTTCCTTACTCACTTTTGGTCTTTTTGCTGGCGAGCCCATTAAACTAACATTTTTTTCATTCCCTTCTACATCTTCCTCAAAAAAACGTTTGTTGGATTTGGGCAATGCATCGAAGTCATGAACATCCACCAAAAACAATCTCTTGACTAGTTCATAAATGTCAAATTTTAATGCCAATGCAACGGCTTTGTCGTAAGGAATCCATAACCCACGCAATGCCACATTTTCATGTTTTCGGTAATCCTCATATTGCAAACTCTTCGATTGGCCTTGATACTGAATATTTGACACAATCTCATTATCCAAAAAGCTTTCCAACTGGCTTTCCTTGAAGTAGTGCAACTTGAGCAATACCGAGAATAGCTGTGAAATATTGATATATGAATCCTGAAGTCTTCTCAATACCACTGTACTATTTTGTTTCAGCTCATTCGATTGGAGATTCAACGTCAACTGGATCACCTTCTGCCCAGAGTATATTGCCGAATTTATCACCGAAGAACATGACGTACTCAAGAAGGTGTTGCTTAATCTATTTTGAATGGATGCCGTCGTGATATCTCCTATATTTAAAGGAGACTCCATTGTTATGAATGAATACTCTTTTGTTTCTTCACTAAAAAGACAACTAAAACAGTTTTTTTTATACAGCAACCACTCTGTTTTATTCCTAGTATATTACTTCGCAGTATTCACTATTATCTCAGCGTGTAAAGCGCGTCTCTTGCCTCACAACGTTATGGGCTAGTTAAACTCCTTTGAAAGTGGCCGACTAGTGTGTTACCCATTGGATATTTTCCTATTAGGAAAAACATTAGACGTGTATAAACTGTAAAAGTGTAAAAAAAGTTTACCAAGTCAAAACTGTAATATCCGAATCGCATCTCTGGAGTCAGCCGGAACCACCAGTACATAGGGCTGGTAGCTAACAATAATGGACTATTCAGGTCGAGTGAACTCTAAAAAAGGATCAGGAGGAGTGGCAGATGTTCTGGAAACAAACGTTCATACGAAACGGCGAATCAAAGAGCTTTTAGCTACACAAGCTTTGGATTTAGATAATGATCCATACGTCTTCAAAAACCATCTAGGATTATTGGAATGCCGATTGTGTCTCACAACACATATTAATGAATCTTCATATATCTCACACTTAGGTGGTCGTAAACATCAGATGAGCTTGGAAAAGCGCAGATTGTTGGATGAAAAGTCAAGCCAGAGCCAGCACCTCGCGCAAAAGGTAAGCTCGATAATCTCAATAACCAATACTCCAAAACGAACATGGACAAAGATTGGCAAGCCAGCGTTCAAATTGACCAAGATCCGTGACCCCGAGTCTCTTCGATTGGGGTTGTTGCTAAATGCTAAGTACCCACAAGCCGTAACAGAGCCTTGTTTCCGCATTATGTCATACTATGAGCTATCTTCCAAGAACCAGAACGTGGTAAAGTCGTTCATGCATCGGGAACTAAACGATGTCAATGATGCAGAATCAATAGAGCCTAATAATTGGCAGTTTTTAGTGGTTTCGGCTGAACCATACGAGAATTTGTGTTTCGCTATACCCAACAATAAAGAAATCGATAAGCCGGTTGATATGGATGAAATGTCACCCACATTTTGGTGGTTGTGGGATAGTGACATTAAAGAGTTCTACCTCCAACTATTGTACAAAAATTAAGCTTTTGGGCTACTTTTTTAACGAGTAATATAACGACATATTTGAAAACCACTTTAGAATGGTAAATATTATACTTAGCGCCATTATCTATCACTAATACCAGCAAACTTAATTGCTTTATGTTATGTTCTATCATGCTTCTCTATACGGCTCTTAGTACTCATTTTCCCCTGTATATAAAATTCACATGTAGCACGAATTCCTTAGGGCCTCTCAGTAATCTTAGAATCGCTCAGACAAGAACAGTAAATTGAAATTCGAGACAGCAAATTAGGTCAGTGTTATCATGATACAGGCTAGTCGTGAGCAAAATGCATTTTTGAATAAGTGTCGAGAATCCTACAATCTTGTACAGGGCTTTTTAAACGACACGTTACCCTGGGGACCTTTTCCGGATGATCGCAAATGCTACCAGTACAAAAAGGACATACGTGAACGAGTAAAAGACAAGATACGCATAAGTATGGAGAAGCTTGCCTTGGCTATAAAAAATCATGGGTATGTGCTAGTTTATTCTCAAAATCATCTTTTATATGGTGGAAGAACTGAAATTGTACTAACAAGTTATTTAGCCTTGAAGAGATTGCAATCTCGTACAATGGTGGAAAAGATTGCCTAGTTATGTTGGTGCTATTTTTGGCTACCATCCATGAACAAGTTTTGGCTCTTGGACCAAATGACTCGCCATTTAACTTATTGCCTAGTGATTATAAACTTGATTCAATATACATAAATTCAGAATCTCTCTTTCCTGCATTGTCGCAGTTTATCAAGGATTCCACTGAAAATTACCACTTGAACCCAATTATGATAAAATCATCATTGAAAGAGGGATTTGAGCAGTATTTGAGTGAGATAAATCCAAGAATAAAGTGCATTATAGTTGGAGTGCGGTACTCAGATCCATTTAGTGGTAACTTGAATTATGAACAAGAAACAGATCACAATTGGCCAAAATTTTTGCGCATACATCCTATTTTACATTGGAGCTATATAGATATTTGGGACTTTTTAGTGGGGTGTAACCTTGAATATTGCAGCTTGTATGATTTGGGATATACTAGTTTAGGAGGTATAAGTAATACCGTTCCTAACCCATATTTGAAAGTGGATGGTCTGGAAAAATTTTTACCAGCTTATATGTTACAGGAAAACGCCGATGAAAGAGAAAGATTAGGACGCTTGAGGTCATCAAAATAAGACACCCTTTTCTAAATAATAAAAATGAAGATAATCCCCCACGAGCCATAAAATGAACCCACACTTTATGTAAAAGAAGCTCTGGTTTAAGTCACAAATTTAACATAACTCTGAAAAATATCTTAGCCCACACTTCCTCTTCTTATAGTTGACTTGCTAGTATTGGCACTATTAACCAAAACTGTTCTGAAATAATCGACCAGTAAAGGACCTACCCCAATCTTACCTAAAGCCCTCTCTGCACTTGTATGTACCACCGGTGTAGGTACATTTTGTGGCTGATTGGTTTTTTGTAACTCTAGTTGTTGAAGTCTCATGATCAACTCAACCTCCTTTCGGTTGTTCTCGTCAATTAAGTTTTGCAAATGTTGCAAGTATTCTACAGATTTCGTTAAAATCTGGCCTTTGTTTGGTTTACCATCTTTGGTCCCAGAGTTCTTCACTGCTGCTGCAACTTCTGCTTCTTCGACGCTTGCTTTGTCTTCCTTCTTGCTAGCGATGGGTTCTTCCTTTTCCTCGAAAAATTCTGGTGGTATAAGAGTAAGCAATTCCTGAATTTTATCGTTTATATTATCCCTTCTTTTACGCTCGTTTCCTGAACTTTCTTCATTTTCATTATCACTTCCATTATTGGACCGTATAGCCATCATAGAATTTCTCCGCGAGTGTGGTTTGGCAATTCCTCCTCCATGGCCCGAACTACCCATTCCATGAAGCGATTGTGATAATTGTTTTTTTATATCCGATGACACATTCAAAAGATTATCAACGTCATCCAGTTTTATCTCTATTCCAGGGATATTAAGTGGCAATTGCTTTACATCGTTAGGTGATACAGAGTCGGACCCTGAGACAGCGTCCGAATTATTGCCTGAATCTGGCTCTAACTTCACTGAGCGTTCTTGAAACCCCATAGACATCACCAAGATAGGAACTAGGGCTCTATAGTTGTTGGCGAGGTGTTTAAAAATTGGTGTCTACAACAGTGCTTACTCCTGTTGGAATTCCTAGGTGTGAACCGCAATTAAGCCTTGTTAAGGCTTTGTGCAATCACAATAGTTTCGTAATAAAAAAATTACTATGTACAGGAAGTTTTTAGTATAGTTATATATTACAAGACTATCAAAATAAAAGTCGCTTTTTACGGCTAATACCTCAGTATTTTAAGGTCCTTGACTAAATTCTTGAGGTCACGTTCTATCTTGGAGATACGCTTGTTATCATCGTTTGACCAAATCGGTACACCAGTTCTATTATTCAATTCGAGTTTTCCCATTTTCATTTTGTGATAGTCCATGATTATTTGCCTTAAGATGTTAAATGTAACGAAATCTCCCGTAAACCCATTATTCTTCATCTCCATAAACGTCATTTCAATATGGTACAAGTTTGCTTTCCCGTAATAAATCCAGAAAATGCGCAAAATCTCATTATAGGTTTCCTGATTACATGCAATGGTGTAAATGCTTGGGTCTTTTTTAACCAAATTAAAGAAAGATAAACACAATTGTCCATCTAGGAGCTTAAAACACATTATCTTTAAGATTTGATTGAATATAATGGGGAGCGTAAATACGTTCAAATCGGGCAAATGTGGGTTAGTAACTGATTCTTTGCGAAGGTCTTCAATCAACATCTCGTGCTCTTTTTCCAAACTGGTAGACCCGCGAAGCAAATTATTCAAGTATGTTTTCTCCAGCACCTCTTTGTTTGTTTTAGCTGTTTCAACTTGTGTTTTACATTGGTTAATTATCGTATTAAAGTACGTCAACATTTCCTGGTTGGAGCTTATTGAGCTAATATACTCAATCGTAGGCTGTAATGCACCTTTTATTTTTAAAAACAACTCGTCCCGCAAGTGCTTTGACACTTTCGACAATTCGTGATTTTGCCGTTGATCTAACATACTATCAAATTTTTTTTGGGTATTGCTCATTGATTCCTTTATATTCCACATCAAATCTTTCTTACGCTGTGACTCGAGTTCCATAGGCTTAAAGTAATCATCAAAGACATTTGCAAATAACTCTTTCTCGTCTATAGTTGGTTTACTGCCAGTTTCGGATGACTCCATCCCCAACTTCTCAAAGTCAAAATCATTATTATTTTGGTCAATCTCAATTGGCTTAAATTCTTCATCAAAGGAAGATGGATGTTTTTCAAGGTATTCTGTAGTAATGTTTGTTATGTTATCCAGGTTGTAAAAATCATTCTGCTTTTTATCGGCAGCCTCGTATTCCTGTTGTATAAAATCATTCAAAATGTCGAAGTCTGTGTTTATAGATCCTTCTTTTCTAGTGGTTCCATTAAAAGCTTCCTCGGTCTTTGTACTAGTTTCAAAATCATTTTTTGAAGTAAATGCGTCGTTAAAAGATTCTTCTACTCTTGTCTTTGACTCAACATCATCTTTCAAAGGCTCTTCAATTTTTGAGCTAGGCTCAGGTTCATTTTTTAATGCAAAAGTATCCTTTGAGGGCTCTTCTGCAGCATCCAAATTAAAGAGTATTTTTTGCCAATCCTCATCTACTGGCTTCTTGCTGCTATTATAACGTTTTTGAGTTACAACAGGCAATCTTGCAGGGCGTTGACTACCTCTAGCTAGCAACTTAATGAGATTAGATCGAATCATACCTGGTGTCTTGGCATACAAGATGAATCGAAAATTTTTCGGTATCACTTCAAAATCCCTAAATCCTGTATACGGGGAAGTAGACAAGATCAACAGTGGGTGCAAAACTCACAATTGTTTCTCTGTATCAACTTTTGTGGTGCTCTTGGTAGAGGACAGCGACAGTAGTGTTTCAAGTACCTTGTTGGTGATTGTATATTCGCGAAGTTCTTCGTCTGTTAGGGAGACCTCTAGATTACATTTCTCAGGGTTGCCAATAATTTCTTGATATTTCGGATGAGGAATATCCCACTCCAGTCCCAAGCGATGAGATAAGTAACTAGCCACATCGTCACAGTAGCCCAATAGACTTACATCAAAGGGACAGTGGTCAATTGGGTCTTTGTTGATTAAAATTTGAGGAACATGCTCTGGTATCTTGTCAACAATATCTGCTACTGGTGCTACTTTGAGAGAAGTACCAATACTAATCAATAAATCACACTCTCCCAAGTCATTTCTGATCAGATCATGAAATTTGCGTGGTAAAGGTTCTCCGAAAAAGGTAATTTCAGGTTTGAATACACCATAGCTTTCTGGTACTGCTGACCCATTTTCGTCATTATCAAGTAGTCGATTGCGCATTTTTGCACACCGTGGGCAGTAAGGAACTTGACGAGCTCGCATATCGGCAAAAACCTGTTCTCCAGGAACGCGATTTTTGCAAGTAACGCAAACTGCATAAGCAAATGAGCCGTGACACTGAACCAACTTGTCAGCATCTATACCAGCATAGCTCTCTAAATTATCAATATTCTGGGTGTAGTTGCGTAATAATTTACCACGCAGCTGCAACATTGCAATAAAGGCATGCAATGGAGTGTACACTTCACCTGGCGGAAGAATCATATGTGCAATGGAATAAAAAAGCGTCGGATCAGTATAAAAAAGCTCGAGGTCAAATACTTCTTGTGGGTCGGAAAGACCTAAATGTTGAACTTGAGCGTAAAATCCACGCGAGGAACGAAAGTCTGGAATCCCCAATGAGGTTGAAATCCCAGCCCCGGTTATGACAAGAATTCTTTTAGCAGAGCGAATACATTCTATCGCATCATCAATGGTACGTACAGAGTCCAATCTTTCACGCACCGACTTGACTTTTTCCATAGCATGGTTAAGAAAGCGAATGAGTTGCATGATTGCAGAATCATCGGTATTGTCGCCGCTTCGGGAAGGAAGGCGCGGCATGAATCCTAGACGTACAATCAAATTCGCAATATCATCGATAGAAGCTGCAGTTGGTAAGTATTTCTGCAAAAATAACATGTTTCCATGGCGTTTCAAGTATCGGCGTGTTTCAATAATTTCCTCGGGGCTGACATGGTGCAACTGAATATTATTCTCAATTGGAGAGGCTGGTGAAGAACCTTCTAAGTCACTAGAAAATGAATGACTAATATGGTTATCTGAATGAGATAAATCGGATTGGTTATCAGTAGAATCAATATTTTGCTCATTTATAAAAACACGGATACTTTCATTGTTTTGAAGGCTTTCATCGCTCTCATCTTCACTATCATCATTATTATGTATATCACTCTTTTTTCCGCAGCTATTATCCATATTTTTGCTATTCCCACCTTCGCTACTCCTGTGAGCATGTCTATTACTATTACTATGAGAATTTCTATCATCATCCTTAGTTTGTTCACTATCTTCACTTTCTTCGCTTTCCTTGATTTCCTCACCTTCCTCACTTTCCTTGCTCGCATCACTTAGGTTATTATCTATACTATGAATATTGTCGATATCATGAGTATCGATATTTCGATCTTCAACATCGTCCGGCACCAGCTCATCACTATGAAGAAGTAAGAGCTTTCGTTCCAGATTATCTAACTTCACTCTTTTAGCAGGCGGGTATTGGTCGTTGCAACCACCCTCATCGTCTGAGTCTATCAACACAATGTCGTTGGACATGGCTACTTTCCTAAGACAGTTGAACACGCGCCGTTTAATGTTGACTTGAATCAAATTTGGTGCTGCACATAGTATTTGGGTGCAAAGCAAAATCTCAGTAATATATTTTAATAGCACCATTACGGGTGAGTACATATGGGAAGGAGTTGATTGATGCCCTTTACTTCATAGGTACCTGTACGGTATACCTTCTCTTGTTTATTGTTTAAACAATACTTTGCAAGAGAGTAAGGTATTTTTATACAGTACAAAAGAAGAAATAGAACCATGATAAGAAGCACATGACGTGTATAAGCTATGTGCTTCACATGAATATAAAGAATGTTCTTAGGTCGTAATGTTCTGTTAAAATCAAATAATGTTAATCAGAGCTAATTGTAATTATTGAAGAGATATAGATTATTAATATTGAAATGGTGTGTTTTTTTTAGTTTAGTTAAAAATACTAGCGTGTAATGTTGATAGGTTAATGGTGAATTTAAGAAGGTGCAATTGCTTCGAGTAGCTTGAAATAGCACCAGAATATTTTCATAACATATTGCTTAACATCAAAAGCATTTTAATCTGTTAAATCTACATTGTCACTCAATTATTAAAGAATTTCCATCTATTTACATCGCACTTTCGATTTTTACTACCAAACCTCCCAAGCAAATAGAGTTTATGTTCAACAAATGCAATACTGGACATAATTGTACAGCCCATAATTGTGATTAGTTTTTAACGCTGTAATTGTTTATCAATACTCATAGATTTATCAGTTGTACTTGGCCTGCTCTTGCTCCTTATCTGTTAATTAAACACATTCTTGTTTTTTGCCTGTTGCTTAAGCTTTTTAAAACAAGTATGCTAAATTAGACTTGATTCTAATATTTACTAAAGTCCACAGCCACTGTTTTTTAATATTCTAGTTTATTGTTACCCAATGAAACTTAAACTGGTTTGAACTTAATCTAACTCAATCTCAATCTAACCTGGGCAAACCCTTTTATAAACAAAGTTCATAATCTGTAAAAAAATACTTTTATATTGTCTGTTTTATTAATATTTAAGAGAGCCTAGACACCCAACTAAGTCTATATACTATATGAAACTTTGAATACTACTCAAATAAGCTCAAATAAATAAAGTGAGCTTACACATAAATACAATCCAAATATACCATTTGAACACAGTTTTTCAAGGGACCCATTCTCAATTTAATCAATTAATAATAATATGCTTCAATTAATAATAATATGCTTCAATTAATCTAATCTGCTTCAATTAAACTCTATTGAGCTCAATTGAGTCTCTATAAATTACCAGCTACTAAATTTAATTTCTGTGTTATGTTTTACAATCTTTTCCCTCACATTATACCCACTGTACCTAGCATAAGTCTTTTCACCTCCTCTTATCTCATCTATACCTAAATCAACATCTTAAATGCCACTAAGTCTCTACAATCTCATTACACCACTAGGCAAAGCCAAAAACTTTTACTTGAGCAACCTTCTAAAACTACTTCTCGATACAATTCATATTAGCTTCATTTCTAGTGTCATTTCTTTCTCTCTTAACCTTACGACATTCATTTTATATTGTTCAACGTGTTCGTACGCGAAAGTTTTTTCTAGTCTGTCGACGATTTTGTTTCATATAAAAATAGCAAAGTTTTACCTGCGTTAAAATTTAGATTCTAGTTCATAAGCATGTTGGACAATAAAAAGTTTATCACAACACCACCGGCAGGCCCAACACCACAAGCATCGGAACTGTGTGGTGTTCGCACATCTGAATCTCCCTCGATTCACAATGCGCCATTGCCAGCTGATGGACCAGGTCTGAAGCACTTTAGCAACATCGCATTGATCGCTTTTATTGCGCTTGTGCCCTACTATGTTGCTCGTGTGTTTAGAGGAGGGTTTAAGACATGGTTGTTTTTTGCCATTGTGTTTTCAGTTCCTATTTTGATGGGATACTGGTGGGTTTTGTCGCTGTACTCCCCTCGTTTGAATGAAAAGGTTCGTTACCCCAATCGTCCTATTTCTTACTACTTGGAATACCACACTCCAGAACTTAAGGCTAAATATGAGACCTGTAACGACGGCAAGGGTCGTAAGATTCCCATTGAGACTTTCCAAGAGTTGTATTTTGAAGGAAAAGTGTCTTTTAAGGGAGATTGCTTGGATGTTATGGAATACAAGCATGACTGGGCCAACTTTAGCTTTACTCTTTCTCTTTTCCGCTACTTTCTCTTGGGTATGATCCCAGAGGTTATTATGCACTCTAAGCTGCAAGACGAGGAACAGGTTCGTGATCACTACGACCGTGGTGATGACTTTTACCAGTGGTTTTTGGGTCCCCGTATGATATACACATCGGGTGTTATTAGTGATATTACCAAGGAAGAGCTGTTAGAGCAATTGCAGGATAATAAGTTATGCGTTGTCGCAGACAAGATGGATATTAAGAAAGGCGAGCATGTTTTAGACTTGGGCTGCGGCTGGGGTACTTGGGCTACTTATGCGCTGCTGCAACGCGGTGCTCAGGTTACTGGTATTACTTTGGGTAAGAACCAAACAGTTTGGGGTAACTCGCTTTTGGAAAAATACGGTGTTTCTTCAGACCAGTCGCGTATTGTTTGCGTAGACTACCGTGATGCTCCTCGCTCAGACAAGCCTAACGGTAAATACGACAAAATTACCTGTTTGGAAATGGCTGAGCACGTTGGTATTCGTCGCTTCAGCAGCTTTTTGGAACAAGTTCATGAAGCCTTGGAAGATGATGGTTTGTTCTTTTTGCAGTATGCGGGTTTGCGTAAGAACTGGCAATACGAGGACTTGAACTGGGGTCTTTTCATGAACAAATATGTTTTCCCTGGTGCTGATGCGCTGACTCCATTGAGTTTTGTTGCTCTGTGCTTGGAACTGGTTGGTTTTGAAATTGTGCTGGTGGACAACATTGGTGTACATTACTCGGGAACTCTTTGGAGATGGTACCGTAACTGGATAGGCAACCACGATGAGGTTGTGAACAAGTATGGTGCTCGCTGGTTCCGTATTTGGGAGTACTTTTTATCCTCTTCTGTTATTGCATCCAGAAATGGTACTGCTACTTGCTACCAGTTTGTTTTGAGAAAAAATATCAATTCTTACCGTAGGGTTGAGTATATTCCTTGTCAAAAGGGATTGTTGGCTCCTCTTGCAGATGGTACTAAATGGGCTAAGCCTTAATTGGATCGACTGATTACCATTGATGGTGAATAAAAATTGTAAAAATTACCTTTTAAATGGGAATAATCACAACTTGAACATAGTTTGAATAAAGTCTGATAAAGCTTTGATAAAATAGATTTTATATTTAGTTTCAATAAATCCAAGTATTATTCATGTGATTCAGGGAGAATTTTTAACGTTTTGAATATATTCTATTGTTTTTTTATTATACTTCAATAGTGTTTTTATAATATTTTAGTTAACAGCAGCCAAAAAAAATAGCTAATTCAATTTTTCAACATTAGGTCTGCAATTTTAAATATCATAATTATTGATAATTTTATTTTATAAAAGTATGAAATTAACACTTTGAAAACAAAAATTAAAGCCAAATTAGACTTTTAAAGCCTTCTAATGAAGTTTGACGTTTAATTGGGACCAGTAAACTAATGAGTACTGGCTCTGGTTAGGGTGAATTAACTTGGGATTGTTTTATCTGGTTTAGGATGTGTAATTCCTACTTATATGGCAGCTTTTATCAAACTAATAGAAACAGGGCTTCTTTTTCCATCTTTTTTGTAGAAAACCTACTGTATGTAAATAGAACCCAAAATAATATAATCACCCCTTCTAATAGAGATATTCCAAAAAAAGTTGATCGTACCAGACTGAATATAGTATAATAATCTATTTGAGAAAATGAAAATGCGCTGAATGAAATCAGTGTATAACAATTAGGAATTGAAAAAAAATATTTGGTGCTACAACTGACCAGATAATGTTCACGAACAATATATGAATTTTATAAATAATTAAAAAAAACTTATGATATATAAATTGTCTCTGAATAAAGGACATATTGCGTGTTTTTTTAAAAAAAATACTAGTCGGAAGGAGTTAACTATTAGATACATAGATCATTTTAAAATACTCAATATACAAATTAAACAGTCAACTTATGGTGAAATAAATTAATGGCTATTTAAGTGATAATTTATTCAAATCCTTAATTCAGTTGATATTATTCTCTAGAAATAGAATTGTAAACCGCTGGTAAATATTCATGGCTAAACCTATTGATTACCTTTAAAGGAACTTAAAAAGACTATGAATATCAATTCACAATTGTTTGAATTCATTGACTAAGCTCCATATCCTTATAACCCGTTCAATTTAAGGGTAATCTGCAAAAGTCACCCATGCTGAATTTACTAACCTGCACTAATTAAAACTGCCAATATAAATATGACTAAGCAATCTGTAAAATATATTTACCCCCATACTCTGCTTTGACTCGCTGATTGCCGAGCTTTGCGGGGGCTACATCCTCCTAGCCGAGGCTCAAGTCTTAACGGGCACAAGGAACTAAATCTAATCACCATTACTCATAAACACAGTATCTCAAGATGCAATTAAACTCTGTAAATAGCTATTTATAATTCAGCTAAAACAAAGTCTTAAGGCTCATCATAGGGTGTCTGATTGAAGTTACCAATCAACAGTTTCATCCTTATCTTTTTATCATCCTCTACTGCTTCTTCCTTCTATTTTCCCTCTGTTTCCTCTTATCGCGGCCCGGGTCCGAGGCCGGAGCCGGCGAACAATTCACATGGCCGAAAACGATGACTCGGACCTTATTGACTCGGGGGTCAAGTTAAAAAAAAACAGTGATCCCTTGGCCCGATAACAGTTGGTTATCTGGGGTAAGCGTGGATAACAGTCCCAAGCGGATTGAGGGATAAAGGGACAAGAGGGGGCGGAAGAGGGGCGAAAAGTTGAGCATTGACAAACTATATAAAGGGGTATAATTCCCACCAATTCTCGTGAGGAATTATCTACCACCAATTTTTGTGTTTAACTCATTAATTGCTGTAATAAAATCATCATAAGCATAGTATGTCAGGACCATTCCCTCAAACCAGCGACAAGTTAAAGGGTGTCCAAATCTTGGCACCAGTGCCAGCAAACGCTAAGCACATTTTCAATCCCGAAGCATTGGGATTGGTTGCAACGCTTCACCGTGCATTTCAGGGAACTCGCAAGCAGTTGTTGAGTAACCGCCAACAGCAACAGAAATTACGTGATTCTGGTGTTTTGCCTGACTTTTTGCCTGAAACTAAGCATATTCGTGAAGATCCTACTTGGACTGGACCTCCTCTCGCAGCAGGTTTGCGTGACAGAAGGGTGGAGATTACAGGACCTACTGATCGCAAAATGGTTATCAATGCGCTCAACTCAGGTGTGGCTACATATATGGCAGACTTTGAAGATTCCTTGACCCCGGCCTGGTCTAACTTGGTGGATGGACAGGTTAATCTTTATGATGGTGTTCGTCGTAACTTGCTGTACGAAACAGGTGGGAAAAAGTATACTCTTAATCTTGATGAAGGAAGGCACATTCCCACATTGATTGTACGTCCTAGAGGCTGGCACTTGGATGAAAAGCATGTGCTTGTAGATGGAGAAGCGGTATCAGGTGGTATTTTTGACTTTGCCCTTTACTTTTACAATAGTGCACAAGAGGCTGTGAAGCGCGGCTTTGGTCCGTACTTTTACTTGCCCAAGATGGAGCACCATTTAGAAGCTAAGTTATGGAATGATATTTTCAACCACGCTCAGGACTATATTGGAATGGCCCGTGGTACTATTCGTGGCTCCGTTTTGATTGAAACATTACCTGCAGCATTTCAGATGGATGAGATTATTTACCAGTTGCGCCAGCACATTGGTGGATTGAACTGCGGACGTTGGGACTATATCTTCTCGTATATCAAGTCGTTAAGAAACCACCCGGAATTTGTTTTACCTGATCGGTCGCAGATCACCATGGCAGCACCCTTTATGTCATCTTATGTTCGTTTGCTCGTTCACACGTGCCACAAACGCCAGGTTCATGCCTTGGGAGGTATGGCAGCCCAGATCCCTATTAAGGATGATCCAGCCCGTAACCAAGCAGCATTGGAGAATGTTGCACGCGATAAGTTGCGTGAAGTTGAGGCAGGATGTGACTCGTGCTGGGTTGCTCATCCTGCATTGGTTCCGGTTGTATTAAAGGTGTTTAATGAGCACATGAAGGGCCCTAACCAAATCAATTTGCCACCACGCAAACCTTATGTTCCGGTGACAGCTCGCGATCTTTTGAGTCCTTATGTCCCTGATGCTAAGATTACTGAACAGGGAATTCGTACCAATATTATTATTGGTTTGTCTTATATTGAGGCCTGGTTACGTAATGTTGGTTGTGTTCCTATTAACTATTTGATGGAGGATGCTGCTACTGCTGAAGTTTCTCGTACCCAAATTTGGCAATGGGTCACCCATGGCAGCAAGACTGACAAGGGTGTTGCAATCACCAAGCAGTATGTGCAGAAGTTGTTGCAGGAAGAGTATGAAAAGTTAAATCAAGCGGCTAAGCCTGGTAACAAGTTTAAGCGTGCTTTGGAGTATTTTGCTCCAGAAGCTGCAGCTGAAAAATATAGTGACTTTGTTACTACTTTGATTTACGATGATGTTACTACCATTGGTAGACCAACCGCAGCCGAAAAGTTGTAGGTAAATATTCTATTTATTAAATGACACGTTTACATGGATTATGAAATAAGGGTAGTTTATAAGAATTTCGAAGACCTAAGCATTTAAAGATTTTTAATATACAATGTACAATTAAATAGATATTGTACGATTTAGTATTGATTATTGTATGTATATAAAATGTATTTACATTTTGTAGTTTACAACAATAGCTTTTAAATTCGTTTATACCATGAAGCTCTCACTAATATATTGTGAACCCCTAACACTTCAATTTCATACTGCATATAATATCTACTTTGTCTTAGTATTTTCTGGTGAATTCTCCTTTCCATTTGGCATAAATCGCTTATAAGCAATCTTCCCGAGACAGATGACTAAGAATTGGTATAAACCTTTACAAAACTATACTTGAACTGATGTTATTATTTGACAGTACTTGGAAGTAGGGCTAACGCTCTTGTCTCGAAGTTTCAATCTATTATTTTTACTGTATCCACTTTGACAAAATCATAATCAATTAGTATGATATATATTTCAGAAAAATATGAAACAATATCAACTATTCCAACTTTCAATAAATTCATTCAGCGGAAATTGCGTATTCAATACACATCTCATGCTATTGGTTTGATGCAACTCTAGATCTCTCTAGTTAATAATTTACGATAAAATAAAGCCATAACTGCGACTGATATATCCTCACGAATGAAATTGCGTTATAACATTATGGCTTAGTGCAATAAACCAGTCAAGAAAAAATATCATTTCTCAATGTCACCACGAAAACGACTTTCTCTCATATATTTGTTATGCAGGCTGTTCAAGATGGATACATGTTAATTACAAAACATATTGACTGATACACCACTTGGTATTTTGTAATTATTATTGATTTAACACTTCCGCTTCCGCTTTATGATCCTCTAAACTATAAAGCAAGTGGCATGTGTTTAAATCAATTTTCTACATACAAAATAATAATGTTTTCGCAATCGGTTTGATTTAAACTAATAAGCCACTTTAGTTACTTGCTCACTAGTGTTTTATATATTACCGTTTTCGCTAATAGCAAACATCGATGGTGCTCATCTGCTGAATACTCTAATTTTGTGGCTGGTAACGTTAATTGTTATGAACGATGGTTTATAACCTGAATATTGATTGAAATCTTCACTTGCTTAGCAATATTTTTGAAGGCTTCAAGTAATGAAAATGATGACTTATGACTGTGAACTAAAAATTTTGATATCTTATGTGCATGAACTTTACCGATTAGTCCATCAACCCTTTCACCGTACTCATTCCACGATTATACAAGTTTGTTTGCTCAGAAATCCCATCTTGGAATAAAGAGCTAGAAATATGAGGTTGTTATACTCAGTATTTAAATATCTTGGGAATTGCAAATAAATTCAAATTTCAATCGCTCTTATTATTGATTGGCCTGTGCACTTGAATTTAGCTATTTTGAGCAGAGTTTAAATTCAAATTCAATATTATCCTAGGTTGTTAAGAAATTAGAGAGCAGTTCAACAAATCTTACCGGTGTTTGGAAAGATTTTATATTTAGCAATATTTACTGAGAACTATTGGTATTTTAAATATTAGTTGGGAAACCGGTGTATTAGGTACTGATTTTCAACTCAAGCTGCTCATATAATGAAATTTTAACAAAAGAACTCGATTTTATAATGAATTTTATCAGAGACAGTTTTTGGGGAAGGACAATTTACCATCTTTCCTCGCAAAAGTTATTCACTCACCCTGAAGAACAACCGGGTTACATTGTACCACAGAAATACCTTGTGGACTCCGGCTCTCTGGTTGAAACTGCTGTAGGTGAAAATGTTGAGAAAACTTACACTAATGAGCCAGTTATT